>CAJNJA010011017.1:0-13884 GCA_905231915.1 Symbiodinium necroappetens | reverse complement strand
GGGTTTAGGGCTAAAGGAACCTCGGCAAGGCAAAAGTTTCAGGTGGGTAGCTACCGTTATAGGAGCCTTATAGAAGGTCTATATACCTTATAGAAGCCTTATAGAAGCCCTATATACCCTAAACTCCCCACCGGTAGTCTCCTTTAACTCTTGCCACAAAACCTACGAGCTAGGTCCTGAAGGCCAGAAACGACAAGGAGCGAGCCAAGGTCGGCCTCTGGATTTGTTTTTTGATGTATAGGGTTTGGAGGTTTAGGGGTTTAGGGCTTAGGAGTACAGGGTTTAGGCGTTTGGGGTTTAGGGTTTTGGGGTTTAGGGGTTTAGGATTTAGGAGTTTAGGGTTTTTGGTATAGTCCGCAGGTGTCTGTGGCGGTTCGGTGCATGTCAGAGTCAGTTGTGTGTGTGTGATGTTTGTTCTGCGGTTGTTGTTTCCTCATGGATTGTGCATGAGGGTGGGGGAGGGGATGCTTCAGCAGCATGATCTTTGTGTTGCTCGCTATTGGTATTGCTTTTGTGTAGAGTTCGGTGGCTCTTATACCGTTGTTTCGTGTGTGTGTGTGTAGAGCTGTTCTGTTTGTTTTCGGGTGTTGTTGCTGGCAAGGGTGTAGTATGGGGAAGGAGGTTAAGCTGGATCAGTGATAAGGGGGACGCAATAAGTCTGTCTCAGATGGGCTTACAAGTTACAATATGCCGGTTGTTCTTGTCTGCAATAGTATCTGCTTAATGTAGGGGTCTAAATAATTACCAATACAATTTTGGGGGGTTCCTCAGGATACTTATAGTATAATGGGCCCGAAAACCCTATTCTAATTATTAAGGCCCTATATTATAGTCCCAAACATAAACCCACCAAACCCGATTCTCACCCTAAACCCTAACCCCCCCGCAGGGATGATCCCCACGACCACGAACCCCAAATCCCAAGACTCTGCAGGCCTCACCCAGAGACTCCAAAAGCCCTAAGTCAAGGAACATACCTTAAACTATAATAGGAACCCTAATATGATTTAAGGTATATTCCTTAATTAAGGGGTTTTGGAGCCTATGGGCAAGAGCCCCGCAAGAAAAAGCACGAGCCGAGTCAAGGTATTCTTATACAACTTGGGTCCCTCAGATAACTGTACCCTCTACAGCTCCAAAACAGCAAACCCGATAAAGAAACCTTATGCAATCCTCTAAGAAGCCGATTCAATGATTCAACGCATCGTGACCCTAAACCCTAAACCCTAAACCCTAAACCCTAAACCCTAAGCCCTAAGCCCTAAACCCTAAACCCTAAACCGAAACTGATCGAAGCTTTAAGTCCCATAAAAACCCTAAGCCCTAGACCCTCGAGGCCATGCGCGTGATGAAGGCCGAGGCATTGAAAGAGGCCGTAGACATCACAGAGCTGTCGCTGCTGAAGTGAGCTGTGATCAAACCACCAGCTGTTGCCCAAAACAACTTCCTATATACAGACTTTGAAGAAGGAGCCTGCGAGAAGCTTGCCTCTTTCCAAAGGGAATGCACAAGAAAGGTGTGATAAGAAACCAAGAAGTGATTAACCACGCTCAGATTTTAGCAAAAAAGCGGCTTAGGTTCGCCCTTCACCTGGCAGTCTCCATTGCAGTTCCCGTTTCTTGGTTTAGCCAAAGTTTACATATAGGATCCTATAACCTTCTGCGTCCAAGGACCTTATCGTTAGGGCCCTAGACCCCTTAAGGACCCAATAATAAGGTCTCTGGAAGCCTAGGGTAAGGTGACCCCAAAACGGAACTACAATGGAGACTATCGGGTAGGGTTCAAGTCCAGCGCCGAACGTTTCCCTAAGGGCGCTTGAAGGGTCTAAGACCTAGGTCTTTTGGGTTTAGGATCATGGCCCGGGTAACCCTAGACCCTAAACCGTTAAAACAACTTAAAGCGCTTAACCCTAAACCCCTAAAGCCCCTAAACCCCTAACCCTAAAACCCCTAAAACCCCTAAAACCTATAAGGTGCCGGAGAAGCCATCGTTCAGTCTAGCAGGGCGTTCGTTGGGGTGTGGGTTTAGGGTTTAGGGTTTTCGGGGTTTAGAGTTTAGGGCTTTAGGGCTTCAGGGGTTTAGGGTTAAGGGTTTTAAGTTGCGTATCGGGGCTTAAATAGTTACCAACACTGACTATTGTGGGGCTCCTTACCATAGATATGGCATACTATACCCCAAAAACCCCATCTTAATACTTAAGGCCCCTAATACAGGGGCCCACATAACTACCAACATTATTCCTTAGGGTTCCTTGTTATAGCTACGACTATAAAGGAGCCCAAAACCCCCTTCTAATAGGCAATGCACCTTGATTCTTCAGGGCTTTGCAGGCTTCGGTCCTTCAAAGCTTCAGGGTTTGAGTGGTTTGGGTCTTTGGGGTTAGGGTATTTAAGGCTTCACGCGTTTAGGGGTTTAAGATTTGCGATTTAGTTTGCGGCTCGAGTGTTTAGGACGAGGGGCATTCGGGTTTACCTGCACTCTCCATTCTAGTTCCTTTAAGGGGATAATTACGGTTTAAAGGCTCTTCTACATAAGGTTGCTTCCAGCATTGCGGGCTGCACCCTTCCAGCAACGGCTGTCTACTGCCTTTACTTCAACCCCTAAGCTTCAGAGCGTGCAGTAGCTTCTGATGTGAAATCTAATTCAATGCACCGGGTGATGGATACTTTTTGAAACGTCGTCGACGAGCAGTCGCTCTGGAATCAAGGCCCAGGGGCTGACCCGCGAACAAAGCAGGCCTTGTCCTACCCGAAGATGCGGTAAAGTACTACGTTATAAAGTTCTGTATTCTCTCTCTCTCTCTCTCTCTCCATATACATATATATATATATGTCTTTATCATAAAATTCTTGAATTTTCACCCCGCCACGGTTCAAAGATGTCGACGGGTTCATCAAGCGCCAATGTCGCAGAACACCGCGCGCTTTAGCAGAGAACACCGCGAGCTTTATCAGAGAATATGGCACGTCGTTTTGGGTTTTCGTGTTTACCTAGACCCAAAGAACCTACCTTTTTAAGAGGACTCATATAAGGAAACCACAATAAGGACCCCTAAGAAGGGAGGTTGTTGAGGGTCCAGGTAGGGTTCAGGGTTTCGGGGAGCCGACGCACGGGTCTAGTAGGGCAAACGGTCTCGTCTGATAATGGGGGCTCCGTGAATGATAAGGCCAGTCACACGTCTGATAAAATAATCGCCGAGCACGCTACGGGCATCGACATATCCGATCAAGTATGTCTGGAAAACCGTCTATCTATCTATCTATCTATCTATATGGCTTCTTACAGCATTCATAAAAAGGCCCACAACTATCTACCTCTCTATCTTTCTCTCTTATCTATCTAAGCTTCCAGCAAGGGCTCAGATTGAAGCTCCCACAAAACCGGTAGGTTATGGCAGGGGCTCACCGACCCAGAAGTTCTCATCACGCAGGGCCGAGCAGAACTCCTCTAGCACAGAAGCCTAAATGGGTAGTTTTCTAAATTAGGGTCGCCTTTTTAGGTCCCCAATGGAGTACGGCACCCTTATAAAAAGGACCCCCAAAGGGACCCTACTTTAGAGAACTACCCAAATAATGTCCAATACTATTTTTGGGGTTCCCCAAATATATACTTGTATTTATTAAGTCCTCCAACCTACAGCGTGGCTCATGGGTTAGTTGACTTGTGTGTGTCTGTGTGTGTCTCTGTGTGTCTGTGTGTGTCTGCGTGTGTCTGTGTGTGTCTGCGTGTGTCTGTGTGTGTCTGTGTGCACGTGCGTGCGCGTGTGCGTGCGTGGGCTTTTTGTTTGTGGTCTTTCGAAGGTTTGGTTGTCTTCGGTTTTGGGGATGTTCAGTGCTTAGAGTCGTAGGGTTCTGGATCCCCCCGATCAGGGTACTTCTAGTAGTGTAGTGTCTAGCCCCCAGTACAAGCTAGTTACTCAACGCACGGTTCTATGTTTCTGGACGCTGAAGCTGCCGGGGGCGGAGATTCCAGTTCCAACTTTTGTAAGATGCGGCGCAGAATCGTTCCGTGCGGAAGGAACGGAAAGGACGGGTTCAAGGTGTTGCTTCTCCGACATACCTACTTCGTTCTCCAATACCCAACCTTTAAACTTTTTGGGTTCTAATTTAGTAGCAGTCTGAAAGTTTAGCCTTCTATTTCCCTGGCTTATGGGAAGAGTAAGCCGCCTATATAGTCTCCGTTGTAGTGCCGTTTTGGGTTTAACCAATGCAAGTATATATTCAGGATCCTTTAAGGTAACCCCAGATACAAACTAACTAATTACGATGGAGCCTATATGCAATTTTGTAGGGACTGCGGATACTCTAAACATCAATCTTTATGTAGTAGGCTATGGTGCATTTCTGCAGGCACTAGGACCGGAATAGTCTTACAGTGTATATTGTCTATGTGTACGTGTGATTGTATAGGAACGTGGATGTTTCGGGGGCGTTAGGACGGCTAGGAGCCGTGCCACCGTTTGACGCGCTGGATTTGAGGGTTGCCCTGCTTCAAGCACGAGGGTGTTTTGGCTTATAATTCTGGGTTTGGAAGGTTGGCGGGCTATTTTTCATTCTTTGGGTGACTAGAGCCCCAGGCACAGTGGAGAGGTGGTCACCAAGTTAAAGAGGGCAGCTCAGGTTCGCAGACCTAGAGACACGCTTGCATTGAAAGCCGTAGCGAATCTAACATAGAGGCCGACATAATAATTACTAGGTTCCTTACTATGATGCTCAGCATAGCCTACACGGAAAGCCGATTCTAATTCAGGCCTCTACTATTGGTGAACCACAAAGGTTAAGCCAATCAACATTGCAACGTGGTGGTACCATGAACATGAAACTAGTGCAGCTCGGTCGTTGGCGAGAATGCTACACGGATGGAAGCACAGACCGTGCTTTACCGTGCATGTTTGTCCATTGCCATGTCGAGGCAGTCGGCGATTCACACATCATGCGAAGAAGAGGTTAATGTAGGAGCCTGATTAAGAAACCCTGGCCCTACAACCCCAGTTTATTAGGGTTCATATCAAGAACCCTAGTGGCCCTAGTAAAGGCCCAGGGTTTCTTAAGCAGGTTCCTACATTACTGCACTTTTATACTATAATCATAATAACGGCCCCCCCTCCCCCCCAATGCATTTAAACGAAGCTTTGGCTCCTCTTCACAACCGGATGCCGCGGCCGTATGGAGAACCCTAAAACCCTGAAGCTTCTGCGCTCCCCAGGCCCTAAACCTCGAACTCTTGAACCCTAACATGATATAAGGTACATTCCGCAATTAAAATCATATTAGGGTTCCTATTACAGTTTAAGGTATACATTCCTTAATTAAGGGGCTTTGGAGCTTTTTGGGGGATCCCTTCAGCAATGCCGGATGCTCCATGTGTTTCTGGCTCCCAGCAGGGATCGTAGTAGTTCCGCCGTGCCGCACTCCTGCGCGACAAGATGGCCATCAAATCAGCTGGGGAGGCCTTGAGCTCAACAAAGGGGCTGAGTAGGTAAGCTTTAACCTTTTTGGGCTTGTATAATCCTACTATTCTTCACAACGTTGACGGCTAAGGTGCTCAGCCCCTAGGTCAAAGTGGCGGCCTTGTGGTTCTGGCTTTGGAGATCTTCTTCGATTTATCGTTTGGCCCCTCCCTCAAAGCCTATGGAAACTATTCATAAATAGGATTCTCTAAGGCGCAATAATGGGAAGCGTTGCATGTCCCGAAGGCCTGCCTCGATTTAGGTTCTAGCCTAAACCCTAAACCCTGCCTGGATCCTTAAGAACCTCCCTTTTTTGGGTTCCCTGTTATGACTTCCTTATAGAGGTCCTTGAAAAGGTGGACTCTTTGGGGTCTAGGCAGAGGTTAGGGCGGCCTAGGCTTTAGGCTCGTGGACTTTCAGGGGCACGTTACCGGGCTGGGTCGGGAATCTTGAAGCCCATCGAACCCCAAAACCTGAAACCCCCCACGCCAACTAGGAATCCTCAACCCTCACCCTCTGTTTAGGGTTTAGGGCTTAGGGTTTAGGGTTTGGGGAGGAACCCTCGGCTCTATTACTATGCTTGAGTCACTGTTGAGAAGAGATATCCGAAACTCGGCACCCCGGACTGCAATGCGGAGCCCTGTTGTCTACAATCGCCCCTTCAAATTGTTACAGACTGACTCTCTCTCTCTCTCTCTCTGTGTTTCGCTCGCTCTCTCTCTCTCTCTCTCTCTCTCTCTCTCTCTCTCTATATATATATATATATGCAGACACACCAGAGGGTCTGCACATACTACCGTTGTCGAACTAGGCTCCAGAAGACCATCCTTGTCAGGGTTTTTGGACCTAATTCCATAAGTGGTGTAATCTCCATTGTAGTTCCTTTTTTGGCGAAGCCTTGTATTTTTAGGCCAGGCCACAAGGACCTACAATGGAGACTCAAGTATCTACCATATCGGCACACGGATCCTTACGGCTACATATTTCATGAAACCAAGACCTTTGGCCTGTAGCGGTTATAGTAAACCCTTAAAAGTTGGAAACCGGATTAAGGACAAATAGTGCTGGGATTCCCTATACATTACTCTTAAGGATTCAGGCTATTGGGTTTCCAACTTTTGAGCTTCTCCTATAACAGGCCCCTAATCATGGCTGCAAAAGCACGAGGCAAGCTGAAGCCCCCGGTGGTTGTGAAGAAGGGGTTTAGGGTTCTAGGGTTCTGGGCCCCTTTATACTATAATCATGAAAAAAGAACCCCAAGACTGTTGGTAATGGTTTAGGCTTCTATAGCAGTGTCAGGGGTTTTCAGTTTCAGGTTTGCGACAATGTCAGGCAAGGCCCAGAAATCATCAGGGTTCAAGGTTCATCCAAGGGTCCAAAGGACCCAATAATTAGGCAATTACTTGGTTTTAGGATAGTAGTACTTACGCAGATTAGTATTTGGGGGGAGTCTCTGATTTTCACGTACCGGGACCCTTAGGGTCAGGGTTTAGAAGACCAAGCATGTGAAAGATCCAATGCACGTATGACTCCTGGTAGAAGCCTACAAAATCATTACTATATGTTGATTGGCTCGGATGTCTTACTTATTAGTTCCCCAATACCCAACCTTTTTTCTTTTTGGATTCTTATAATTTAGCAGTAATCTGAAACTTTAACCTGTTATTTCCCTGGCTTAGTGGGGAAGTAAGCTTCTAGTATAGTCGCCATAGTTGCCAGACCCCAAAGCCCTATACTAATAATTTAGGCCCCTGTTATCATTCAAAAGCCCACATACTCAGGCGCAACTGGCTCCCAATTGAAACATCGAAAAGTCGGGCTTGGGGTTTAGGGTCGGACTGTATTTCTTGGTTCAGTACCTAACCTGCCGCACAATTCAAGAAGTCCACGTTCGAATAAGGTTTGGCGTTTTGGGTTGATTGGACGTTTACATTCCTGAGACGACTCTGCAAACGAGAGGCTTATATACAAATATGTGGTTTAGCGTTGTTCTGTGATGTTCTATAGAATTCTTTATGGGGGTCTCATAGACGCAGCGTCCTTGCGGTTCTGGGCATAGGGTTTGACCTGGAACCGTAGGAAGCGAGCCTCTGCCAGGACATTGCTTTCCGGCCGCCGGTGACCCCTGGCTGCAGAGGGCCTCCATGAAAAAACTCTGCAGCCGAAGCCCTGAACCCTAAGCCCTAAACCCTAAACCCTAAGCCCTAAGCCCTCAACCCTAAACCCTAAACCCGAAGCCTTGAACCGAACTTCCCAGCCCTGGGTACCCTGTTGGGCTGAACCACACGATTTTCGTCGAGTTGCCTAGCGACGCCTTGTGGGGACCCCCTTTGCAGCTCTTTTTTGCATCGTTTCAAGCCCTGCTTAGTAGTAGAGTAGGTAACCTTTAACTTTACTTTGGGAGTGCGATAATCCCTGTATGATCCCAGAGGTTAACCTTTAAAATTCCCCGTGATACCGGACAAGCAGGCCTGTAACCACTTTTCGAAGTTGAAGCTACACCTGTCAGACCCGTCAGAGATGGGCTGACATACTGAGAGGTCCTTCAACAACGCGCTTCGGCGCCCTCCTAAAACCCGATCAAGTGGAGTCTGAAATCCCAGAAGGACTACCTAGAGTCTTCATTGTAGTTTCTTTAAGTCTTCTTCGTTTGACCAAGTATCCATTTAGGATCCTAGAAGGTAGCCCAAGGAACTTTACTGGAGACTATAGGTAAACCCACCAGAAGTAAACCCTAAACCCTAACCAACCCTCCCCCCCCCCCCACACCTAAACTGACTGTACACCCTGACTTCTACACCCTAAACCCTAAACCCTAAACCCTAACCCCACCATAGACCTAAACTGTACGCCCTGACTTCTGCCTAGGACGCCTTTCACTTTGCTCCACTACGCAGCTCCGGATGGTGGCAGGAGGCATGGCAGGGGGTTGCCATATGCATCTTGAGACAAACCCCAAACCCCAAAATCCCAAATCCCGAAACCCCTAAGCCCCTAAACCCCAAAACTCCTAAATCCCTAAAGCCCTAAACCCCGAAAGCCCCTGAAACCCTAAACCCGAAAAAGCACTCTCATAGAGCCCTTCAAAGGAACCCTTATAGCCCCTTTCAGGGGACGCCTAAACCCTGAACCCTAAAACCCTAAACCCCAAAACTCCTAAATCCCTAAAGCCCTAAACCCCGAAAGCCCCTGAAACCCTAAACCCGAAAAAGCACCCTCATAGAGCCCTTCAAAGGAACCCTTATAGCCCCTTTTAGGGGACCCCCTAAACCCTAAACCCTAAAACCCTAAGCCATAAAGCCCTAAACCCCTCAACCCTAAACCCTAAACCCTAAGACCCTGTAAACCCTAAACCTTAAAACCCTCTAAACCCGGCCCTCAACCCCTAAAGCCCTAAACCCTAAAACCCCTAAAGCCCTAAACCCTAAACCCCAAAACCCTATAAACTCCTAATCCCCTAAAGCCCTAAAAACTAAAACCCTATAAACTCCTAGCTTCTTTGGGTTTCGGGTTTTTGGAGGTCCAGACCCCGGGGCTCCCACTCCCAAAGGGCCGTATACGACCCTATAAGCCGAAAACCCTGTGGTGAATTTAGGGTTTAGGGGTTTTAGGGGTTGATAAGGGTTTAAGGGTTTAGGGGTTTAGGGGTCTAGGGGTTTAGGGGTTAAGGGTTTTAGGGGTTTCGGGGTCTAGGGTTCATAAGGGTTTAAGGGTGTAGGGGTTTAGGGGTCTAGGGTTTATAGGGGTTTTAGGGGTTTTAGGGGTTTAGGGGTTTAGGGAATCCCAGAAAGTTGGATGATGGATTTAGGTTGATTTGTGTACCTTTTATGTTATGGGCATGAGGATTACGATGTCCACTACTACAAGACCCCCGCAGTGCCAGGACGACATACGAGCGCGAGGTTTCCACCTGCGAAGCAGCCGCGCCCCTAAATACAAAGCATGTACAGCTCCTGTCTCGGGGAGTTTTTGACGGGGTTAGGTTGTCTTTACTGGGCTTTATAGGGAATGCAGGGGCGTTGATTGTTAGAATAGGCCTTAGTGACGACAGCTTTAGAAGGCCTGTAATAACGGGAAATCAGTACTGCTGGTTCAGATGCCGTTGTTTGCCTCATCTCGGCCTGGTATTCGTAACGCAGCAGTACGGTGTGAGGTTCAGAGTCTTACGGTAGGGGTTTTGGGCTGGGGTGTTAGGATCCGTTTTCAGGTTTTCGTTTGGCAGCGCAGTCGTGGCAGGCCAGGAACCCGACATCCCTACATCGCTTTAGTGTTCTTTGAGGCTTACTCTTCGGGGTTCATTTAACGGGTACTTTGCCTAGTAGCAGAGTAGGCAACCTTTACCCTTTTAGGGTTTAGGGTTTAGGGCTTTAGGGGTTTAGGGTTAAAACCGGTATAATCCCAAGGTTAAGGTTTCGTTCCCCATGCTACTGGACAAGTAGGTTTTGAGGCTCCAAAGAGTGATCCGTGAACCTTGCATCCCAGCGCCTTTTGGGGGCGGAGTCCGAGTCGAAAGGTAGGGGCGGGGGTTCCACTTTGAGGGTTTAGGGTTCCTTAAAGGCATCTATACGGGTTTTGGGTTTAATTAGTGTTTAGGGAGAAGGGTACTACATGGGTACTGTTGATGATATGGGATAACCTACTTGAAGGTCACTGACTTTTTCAGTGCGATTCTGAAAGACTATAGTGAGCTCTTATTGGGCACAAGCGAGGGTCGGCAGAGGCCGAGCTGCTTTGTACACCCTTTTGGAAGAGCTACAAATCCTTTCAACCTGATCATTTGGTTTTCCGCCACATGCCCGAGAATCAGCTTGGCCAAGTTGTGCCGGTTTGCTTGCACGGCAAAAAAGGTCGTGGGCTAGTGAAGAGCCCAATTTTCAACTTCAGCTGGGAGCCTTGCTTTGGTCTGCCAGCTGACCTTCGGAAGAACTCTCATAGAAGATGCGACAGCAAGACCCCCTCCTGATAGCAAGCTGGGCTGGACATGCAAGGAAAGAGCAGAAGATCAGCTGATGCAGGAGGCTGTTGAGGATGCATGCTGCCCGCGGCGCGCACGCGCAGACACAGAGGACTCAACCAAGAGATAGCCCCTGCCTGCTCCCTCTTTTGGTTCATTCGGCCTAAACCCTAACACCCTAACACCCTAAACACTAGAACCCTAATGCCCTAAAGCCCTAAAACCCTAAAAGCCCCAAAACCCGAAACCCCCCAAACCCTGAAACCCTGAAACCCTAAAACCCTAAAACTTCAAGCCCTTATAAACCCTAAAACGCCAAACCCTAAAGCCCCAAACCCCTAAAACCCTAAATCCCCTAAAAACCCTAAAGCCCTAAAGCTCCTGAAACCCTAACACCCCCAAACCCTAAAACCCCAAACCCCTAAAACCCAAAACCATAAACCCCAAAACTATAAAACCCCCAAACCCCTAAAACCTCCAAAGCCCTAAACCCTAAACCATAAACCCTAAACCCTAAGCGAACTTGGACCCTCTCCCTCCCAACCCCAAGCGTGAACCCCAAAACCCTAAAACCCCCAAAGCCCCGAAGCCCCTGGAAGGTTGGTGATCAAGCCAAGAGCCGAGCATACCTGAAGATGGACAGGTGGGGGCTTTAGGGCTTAGGGGCTAAGGGTTTATAGGGTTTAGGGCTTAGGGTTTAGGGCTTAGGGCTTGGGGTTAGGGTTTAGGGCTTAGGGTTTAGGATTTAGGGTTGAGGGCTTAGGATTTGGGGTTGAGGGCTTAGGGTTTAGGGTTTAGGGGGTTCAGGGTTCCAGAAGGGTCAGAGTTTAGGGTATAAGTAGGGGTCCATGTACCCAAATATTATATGCTTCGGCCCTGAACGTAGCTACAAAAGGAACTACTTCAAGTGCAAAGCATCTGAGCTGCTATGTGGGTATCAGGTGGGTAGTTACCGTAAAAGGAGCCATATAGAAGGTCTATATGCCTTATAGAAGCCTTATAGAAGCCTACTCAACACCTGTAGTTTCCTTTAACTATGTGGGTATATGGCCTCCTAGAATTCGGAAGCTGAGAGTTTGCAGCGGTTTAGGGATTCGGGATTAGGGTTAGTACGTTAGGGCCGTTAGGGGATTCGGGGCGGGCTTGGATTCACCCCCTCCTGTCTGTACCATCTGGCGTTTAGGGTTTAGGGTGCATGTTAAGTCCCACATCATGACATCCGCCACATCAGACGATACCAACCGTTGCGACTGCTGCTACCACTCCTGTTGCGATAGCTACTACTGCGTGTATATTTACCAATACTACCACGACGACTACTACCATCACCACCACCAGTACCACTATCACTGCTACAACTACGACTGCGACTACCAGTACGAGTGCGACTTCTGTTACTATGTACTACGACGACCGTGGCCATACCCCGAAAATGATTCGCGCCGTCACAGTTTCAAACCCCCTAATGTAGAAGCCTAAAGAATTACTTGTGTCATTCCTGAGGGGTTTTTTACGACAACTATCCTTTATTATGCCCCGCCAAAACCCTATTCTAAACATGAATCCCTCTAATTTATCTTAACTTCTATTTCGGGAGCCATATTACACAGTATATAATACATTCCCAATATTCCAACTCTGTTCAGAGAGCCTGGACTCTGAATCTGGCAAGGTCTGTTCCTCAGATCTGCAAGTCATTGTCATGTACCTGTCATCTCAGAGGGTCCATACATGTGTATATACATATTTTATATATATATATATATGTATTATAGTATATGTATGTATGTATGTATGTATGTATGTATGTATATATATACACAAATATACATATACTACCATCTATGGAGTTAGGTCCCGAAAGGTCATGCCTGTTGTGGTTTTGAGGACCTTTTTCCATAATAGCAGCGTATATGGACCTTCTGGGAATGTCACGTTAAAAAAGACACCTCTATAATTCAAGGTACATTCCACCGCAAATGGATCTCGTGCTCCTCGGGTACCCTAAACCCTGAACTGCAAACTGTAAAGTTCTAAAGCCCCCAACACCTAGCTTTACACCACAGCGTGATAAACGAATAACTGCAATTCCCTTTACATTTCCATATCGCTTGCAAAGCTATTGCAACAGACTTCAAATCGCTAAATTCTCAACCCTATACCCCATAAACCCATGTCTAGACCCCAAACCCTAATACAGCGGCCTAAATAATTCTCACTACTATTTTGTGGGCTCCTTATTATAAGTATAGTATAATGGGCCCCAACACCCTATTCTAGTTGCGAAGGCCCCTCTTGCAATCATTGGATCCCTAAACCCGATCCCTCCCCCAGACATTTCTTCCCAACGCCCGCTCCCGACGAGGCTTCCCAGGGAGTTCCTGGCGCAGGAGGCCATCGCCACAGGAAGTGCCAAGGCATCCCCTGGGGTAACATAGGGGCCTTAGTAATTAGAGGGTTTTGGGGCATATTATACTATAATGATAATAAGGAACCCCCCCCCACAATACTAGTAGTACTTACAAAGGCCCCCCATATTGTCTATCTGTGTTCGTATGCCCGCCACAGTGTCTGCACTTTCCATCTCCTTCAACGTTGTCAAAGCTACCAACTTGCTTTGTACGGACTTGGAGAATTAGATTGCAGTTTTGGGGGTCCTGGGGCTCTGGTGTTTTATGGACATGTATAGAAGTATCGACTCGACCGCAGAAGTTGATACGATTTCTCTTTAGACCCTCGTCTGCCCTGGCAAAAAAGGCAGACAGCGCCTACAAGCCCATTAAAAGACACACAAGCCCTCCAAACCCTAAACCCTAAAGCCTTGGAAGCCCCCAGCGCCCAAAGCCTTACATGATATAGGGGTTTCAAAAAGTTACCAATACTATTTTGGAGGGTTCCTTATTATTATGATGATGATGATTATTAGTATGGGATAATAGCATACCCAAAACCCCCCTCTAATGATTAAGGCCCTTATAAAAATTAAGGCCCTATATAAAGCCTGAGCGCCTTTGCGGAGCTGCGTAACTCTAAACCCCCAAAACCCTAAAGCCCCAACCCTAAACCCTAAGATCCTAAGACCCTAAGACCCCAAGGCCCCAACACCCTTTTAGCCCTAAACCCCAAAACCCTAAAGCCCTAACCCTAAACCCTAAGACCCCAAACCCCAAAGCCCTAAACCCTTTCAAACCCTAAACCTCTGTGTTCTCTTCTGGAAGGTCCGGGCGTCCCAGCCAGATGCGCCGGTCCACATGGATCCCAAGATCAAGCGTGGAGCCGTCCTGTTCAATTGGTTTTTTACCCATAGGCTCCTAAGTAGTTCCTTTTTGCGGTTTATATTAAAAACCCTATAAGGTAATCCCAAAAAGGAACTAGCAAGGAGCCTATGGGTTATACTTAGGATCCCAATAGGTAAACTTTAAGCTTTTTTGGCATATTAAAACCCCCTACTAAAAGAAAAGTTCAAACTTTTTTGGGCCAG
>CAJNJA010011016.1:0-13884 GCA_905231915.1 Symbiodinium necroappetens | reverse complement strand
TGTGGTTTCATATGAAATCTTCTTACTAATACCTCTGCCAGATCTGATTCAACATCACAAGACCCTGCGAAATCATAGCTGTAGCAGCAGCAGCAGCAGCAGCAGGAGGAGGAGGAGTAGTAGTAGTAGTAGGAGCAGCAGCAGCAGCAGCAGCAGCAGCAGCAGTAGCAGCAGTCGTCGTCGTCGTGGTGGTGGTGGTGGGGGTGGGGGTGGCGGTGGCGGCAGCAGCAGCAGCAGCAAAAGTAGCAGTAGTGGCCGTAGTAACAGTAGTAACAGTAGTAACAGTCGTAGCACCAGTAGCAGTAACAGCATCGGAGGGTAGCAGCAGTCGCAGTAGCAGTAGCAGCACGAGGAGGCGGAGTAGCAGCAGAAGTAGTAGCCGGTAGTCTGTCGTAGTCGTAGTTTCTCGGCATGGTTGTCGTTTGTGGTCGTGGTCGTTGTCTGTAGGAGGAGGAGCTTCAATAGTCGGTGTAGTTGCGGCATGTAAGATTCCTCAGCCTAGAAACCGCTGACGCATTCCGAAGGCCCATTCCGTGCGCAGATTCCTGGCAGCTGTACAATTTCACCCCAAGATCCGCAAAAACGAAGTCCAGAACCAATACCTGGGCCCAGACCTACCTCAAAACCTTCGACATGGACAGCAGTCAGGCAGGGCCCATGGTCCTTTCTCGAGTCTATGCTTTTCACGTTTTGGCTTTGGGGCTCGATTTTTTGACTGTGGCAGTACAGTCAGATGTCATGGGCACTACAGGCCGCGTCTTCTGCCGCCGACAGGGAATTGGGGAGGAGTGAGCTGGCGATTTTATCGTCGCTGAGTCAGTCCTGCCCTGTCTTTCTCGATTGTTTTCCAAGTGTTCGTGCTTCAGGCCCGCGACATCTTCTACGTGCTATGGCGGCAGCTTTAATTGGTGCTATGTGCCTTGCTGTTTTTTGGGGGGAGTGAGGCCCAAGCAGTCCCCGTTCGCCCATCCTTTGGCATTGAACAACTCGGCAAGTGTTCGCGTCAGAAACGAAGGCCTCCGCGACTCGAACGGCTTCTGTGGATTCTGGTTAAAGGCTGTAAGGAGCTCGGAGGAAAGACCTGAGACTCTGAGACCCCCAGCGGCAAAAATCCCTAAACCCTAGAAGCACAAGAAAGAAACCGCGAAACCCCGAAGCAAGATTGAATCTGAGCCCCTAACAAAACCCCGAAACCGTTATATGTTCTTTACCCGACCCAACACATATCCTGGCACACGCAGAGACAAGGTTCTGGACACGAACGATTCCGGAACCGTGAGCCTTGAGGACTCTCTGCTCCGTGCGGGATTTGCCAGTTTTTGGTCTTCGGGGGTTGGACTAAAGGGGGTTTTTGAGTTTAGGGTTTAGGGCAGCCATCAGCGTTGGAGCTTCACATGGTCTTGGGCAAACACGCACGCGAAACAAGGCGGGGCACCCAAACTTTGGGGTTCGCCATCAACAGGCCCAAGATGCCTGAGCCAAAGGGAACGACACTCCCAGAAGCTAGGGCTGACTCTGGACTTGTCTTTACACGCTGATTCCGAAACAGGACCAAAGGCCTACTTCAGTCCTGGTGGCCTTGAACCTTCCACCCGGGACCCGAAACGCTGAACCCGACAGGAGTTCATCGGAGCTTCCATCAAGCTGCACACGCCTGCACGGATGGCCGACAGAGTTCTTTGGCAGTGTGTGATGGGGCTCTCTCCCCCTTTTGGAGGAGAGTTCTAAGTTGGCACCTAGAAGGCCATAGGGTTCTGGGTTGGGGGTTTGGGGGTTTGCGTTTGGGATGTAAGGGTTGAGTTTAGAATTCTTGTGAGTATCGGTAGACGCCTTGCTCGCATCATACAAAGCACTGAGACGAAAGTCCTTTTTCCACCGTGTGCCATGGGCTCTCCTAACTTGGGGGGCTAGATTAGGGTCCCTTGTTCGTCCTGAAAAAGCATTGCCGGAGCCAAAATCCCCTACATCATTCCATTCTACAGGATGTTCCCTAGGCCCGAACATAACACCTTGGGGCCTGCGGGGTTGGGAGGCGATGCGCGTTTTCGGCGAGGTTTGGCTTTTAGTGGGGCCTTATTGAAGAGGCTGTGAGGCCGAAGATATTGATCACTGCAGTGATTCTGTTGATGATGCAATTCCTGCATTACCTTAAGGACCCTAAACTAGGGGAATTATGGTATATTCCTTATTATGGGCAATGCAGGATGCGCCCAACCAAGTAACGTGAATGCAACCATCAAAGGCCTAGCATGCTAGGCACTTTCCTGTTACCCATAGGCCCCTAAGTAGTTCCTTTTTATGGCTTATTTTTGGAATCCCTATAAGGTAATCCCAAAAGGGAACTACTTAGGGGCCTATGGGTAGATGCAAGATTTCGAATCCATGGAGATTCCAAGTCTAGACGGGGGTTCTCTGCTGCACCAAGGGGGTTTGCAGTTCGCCGCCTGAGCCAAGGAGATTCTGCGCATATACATCCGCGACTGCTTCGCAGAGCCTCAGAACTCATAATCGCCATCGGTCAGAAGCTACGGCTTTTCTGGTTTCAGAGTTCAGATGACAAATGAAAGTGTGCGATGCGAGGCTTTCCTTCTGCAAATGCAGACCTGCAGGGGGGCAAGAAAAAGTGAGGAATGCTTGATAGCATGATGTTCTGTCTTTGTCAAGTGCATCTTTGTTTCTACTGTCTCCCGCAAGAAGAGGAAGGTATTGGGTCGTCACCCGTTATCAGTGTTACTATCCTTATGCATGTCATAGGCAGTGTGTCTGTCATGCCCCTTCTTCTCCCTTCCTTGTCTCCCTGACGTTTCTTTCTGGTTCTTCCGAGTCTGATCATGGTTACTCTGCAGTCCCGGCACGCGCGACTGCTTCTTTCTGGTTGTGCTGTATAATATAGGGGCCTTACTAATTAGAATAGGGTTTTTGGGCCCATTATACTATAATGATAATATGGAACACCCGCAATATGCCATAATTCTAACAACGAACCCCCCACCCCCCCCCAAAAAAAAAACAAAAAAGATACTATAATTGTCATCAGAACCCTCCCAAAAATAGTATCGGTACTTCTGTAGGCCCCTACATTAAATGGGGTCGTAAGAGTAGTATTGGTAATTCTTTAGGCCCCTAAACCCTAAACCGTAAAACCCAAAACCCCAAAACCCTAAACCCCAAACCCAAAACCCTAAGCCCTAGACCCTAAACCCGAAACCCTAAACCCAAAAACCCTAAACCCCTTATTTAGGCACCTCGAAATTCTGCTGCTCTCTGAGCGCCCGGCCAAGGAGTTGAACCTGCGGCTGCAAAGCATGGACGACATGTCGCTGGGCGCGTCGAAGGGTTTACTGTTTAGGTTGTTGTTTCTGTTAATGTCTTAGGGGTAGAATGGAGGGGTCTTTCAGGTGTCTGCATGGCCTTGAGCAGATGTTCTGTCGCCAGCAAGTAGACTTCTATACTTCATGCCTCGAAGCTTTGTTGCCGTGCGCGCGCTCCTGCTTTCAGCCAGGTGCTCTTGGAACCCCGAGGCAACGGGCCATACGGAGCTTACTTGTGATAAGTGGTCTCAACCAGGCCCTTTGACCCAAAATATATCTAAAACCCTAACCCCTAAACCCAAAATATGTGAGACCTCCACCTGTTGCCCAGCACCAGAAGATGGTGAAGCAGAAAGACGGAAGCCCGAAACGCTGCCCGAGGTGGCGGAAGATGCGCCCGAAGCTAGATGCCATCATAGGGGCCAGCTAGGGTCTGGCTGGGAAGGAAGAGCATGTTGAGGACTTAGAGGTTCATGGGTAATTCGTAATAATAACAATAATAATAATCATAATAATAATAATAAGAAGTGGGCTTATAAGTCCCCTACTATGGGGCTACAATCATAGTGAAGCTTGGATTTCCCAGCTGAGACGCAGAATACACAGCCGTCCTGGTCCAAGACCAGCGCCGTGCTGGAATTTGCGATAAGTTATTCGCGGACCCTCCAGTGCATGCCCCCGAAGTTCTCACTGTCACACTGAAACCTTGATGCAATTCTGTAGTTGAGGCGAGACCGGTACATGAGAAGGAGAGAACATGTGCTTGTGTCTGCGTGCGCCCGGAACGCTTGTATCAATGGGAGTGTTCATCTGATAGTTGTATATGTGTGCGTGTATATTAACATATATATATATATACATATATATATATAATACACATTATACATGTATGCGTGTGTGTGTGTGCATATATATATATACATATGTATATATACACATGCATGTACATATACCCATGCATGCGCACACACACACACATATACACGTGTGTGTGTGTGTGTGTGTGCGCCCGTTCTTGATACACGGAGCACCAAGCATTGTGCAGTTTACATCAACAGAGGGACATGCAGGTACACAGTTAAGCAGATGGCTAGACAGGCTGTGAGATAGCTGATAGCTGGAAAGGTTTGAGAATAGACCCTGGATAATGACACTGACACTGAAAGTAGCTTCGTAGGAATTTGGGGGGTCATTTAGGCCCAGAGGCCAATTTCGCCACGTCCCTGGCAAGCTTCAAGCCAAAGGTTTTCCAGCTTGCCATGCTAATGCCTGCTGTCTGATGTGTCCCTTCGCACGGAACGCTGAATATTGAAACAACTCCCTAAACCCGGTAACCCTACACCCTAAACCCCTAAACCCTAAAGAGAGATCAGGTTCCTGTGGTTTCCTTTCGCGCGGTTCATGCCCACGTGGAGGTTGATAATTGGCTCTCTCACTTCGGCGAAATCCACTTTCCTGTTTTGATTCTTGTTCTTCGGCGTCTAACGATGCTCTGGTGCAAATCGATTTGCAAACTCATTCTCAATCCACGCGAAGTCGGCCAGACATTGCATTTCAGGAACTAAGTCTTGAATTGCGAGCAGTCGCAAGTCGACAGAAATTCCTGTCAGATGGTATAGGAAAGCTTAGAAGAACCCCAGAATAAGGACGAGCATCGGCACCTCGGGACTCATCCATCATCCCTTCTCCATTCGGAACCTGCAGGCTGTCAGAACCCACAACAAAAATTGAAGTCCCTGCACATATCACAGCTTGGCAGTGTCCTCGCTGCCATCGTAATCGCACCAACACAAGCAGCATCTGATGAGTTCTACTGACGGACCGTCCATGGTGCGGCCGGCGGGTTCTGTTCCAGCATGACAGGTGGACGTGGGACGAATTTTCCATGCGGGCTTTCCGGGAGCCTTCGTCGTTCGCAGGAGGCATTATGCCGGATTCCACAAGGTTCAACAGGTGTGCCTCAAGCAGCTGGCATGTGGGCGGAGGTATGTTGGAAGCGACCGATGCCTCCAGCTGCAGTCGAAGGCAGAATTTGGAGCCTCGAAGAGGCCTTGTTTGCATGCTGCTTCCCAGCAATGTGGAGTTTGCAGTGGGGGTCAGGGGTGTTCGGGCAGCCACCATGGGTACTGAAATGCTAAATGCTGTCAAACTGAGGATCTACGATTTTCACAAAGGTCTGGATGTGAGGATAGATTCCATCGGCGTTTGGGGACAGATGTGCTGGGCTTTATGTCGATGTTACAGCGAAGGCTGTGGCAGCGCAGCAGAACACTATCAACGAACGTTGAGGATGAATTCGTCTACAAAAGACCGGCTTTCAAGCCGTTGCACTCTTGGTCGGGTCTTGCCTGACCAGCGATAACCATGCATCCTTAGCACCACCCGAAGCCCTAGGCCGATGCCTCATCGGCCTCTAAGAATCTTTTGGAGCCCCAGCCCTGCCGCAACTTTGGCTTGTGCGTAGATGGCCAAACCAGGTCTCCGTCTGTGAAGCACGTCTAGATCTTGATGTATGGACACTGCGTACATGGGTTCGAGTTTAGCCTCTAGTGCTGAGTCTTCGCCACACCAGCGCGAGCTATGCTTCGTCAAGCTTTGAACTGGACGCCGTGTAAGTTCGCACATGAGTTCTGTAAATGGCTTTCACACGGTTCTTAGCAGTCAACCTTGAGCACAACATGATCAACATCGTTGACGACACTCGCAACGATGATAGATGATGATGTTCATTGTCATCACCACCATCAGCACAACCAAGTGTCATCATCATCATCATCAGCAGCAGCATCAGCAGCGTTTGGAATTCGCAGCAAGAGTGAGAGTGACGGCAGCAGCGTCAGCACCAGCACCAAATAGCAGAAGCAGTACTAGTTGGCGTAGCAGTCGTTTTCGTCGTAACTCGTCATTCCGAGTCCGCTGTAGCTGCCATGGCTGAGACAGACGAAGACTTGGAGGTCGCAGAGTGGGAGTGATTCGGAAGCTGGCCGGTAATGTAATGTAAGGTAGTTGTAATGAAATGTAATACCATATAGGGTTATGGGACATGAAAGCGTGATCAGTAATGGCGCAAGCCGGGGAGTAATAAAGCAAAACTTCGGCAGTAATGGCGCAAGCTTTTAGGGGACTTGGGGCGCAAAAAACTCAACCACTCCTAAAGCCGTTTGGGCGTCAACACAGCGAGCCCGGAAGCCTTCCTCCTTCCTCCGAGTCTTTCCAAACCTGTCGCGTAGGTGTCTGATGTCCGAAAATGCAGTACCGGCAACAGCTAGGCAGAGAAGACTTGTTAGTTTGGATTGGGGCGCGTCAGGTTTAGAACCACTTTCAGGGTTGCCAGTTATGGTTCAGGCTGCAGGGTCGAGGGTTCTAGAAAGTATAGGGCCCAAGTCAACCCGAGTCCAAACGCCACTCAGCGAAACGCAGTGCCTGATTTAAACCTCCAATTCCCGAAAACCCTAAACCCTAAACCCTACACCCTCAAACTCCAAAGCCGTCAGCCTTGGTTAGACCCTGAAGTCCTCAGGCACTGCTGAAGAGGCTGCGCTTGGAGCGCTTTGCCGGCCCGCTGGCGGACCTCCTTCCGCCAGGGAATCCGAGTTTGGGGTTTAAGTTTATAGGGTTGTTGGGGGTCCCGAACTCCTGTACCCAAAACCTCGATACCTTTAACCTCTAGGCCCTACCTCAGCCCTAGACCCACGAAGAAGAGGAGAGGCTCTAAACCCTAAACCACGGTTTAGGGTTTAAGGTTTAGGGAACCTAAACCCTAACCCCTTCACAGCCCTGACTGCACAAAGCCAGCGCCCTCTTTCTGCGAGGACCTGGGGGCAGAATCTGTGGCAGACCTGAGCTATCTCCAGGCGAGATGGGTTTGTAGGGGCCCTTACCGGGGGTGTAGGGTTTAAGGGTCTATGGATTTGGGGTGTATCGTAATATAACAGGCCTGACACATGAACATCCAGAAAGCCCTACACCCTAAATCTGGAATCCTAATCCCCCAAACCCCGAAACCCCCAAACCCTAATGCCTAAACCCCAAGAAACTCAAAAAGAAAAGTCCCCTCAAGAACGAAGCGCCGGAGGATGCCGACTTGGAGAAAGCTGGGATCCCTGTGGTACCTCGAAGGAAGATTCTCGAGGTGCGACTTCAGGGGAAGTCGGGGGGCTCGATTTTTCTTTCTAGAAGGGTTGTACCTGGGACCTACTAAGGGCGCTTTGGGAGGTCTTTTAGGGTTCGAGTAGGGCTCTTCAGGGGGGTTCTGCAGGTTTTGCAGGGTGCAGCACCAAAGGTTCGCGGTTTCGAGGACGGCTTCCCGTTTTGGAGAGTCATCATGGCGCCCTCATTGGCCCGCATGCGCCCTGCATGACTTGCCAATCTACGGCTTCTGCTGGGATCATGTAAGACATGCTGTCTGCTTCCCCACGACTTGGGAGCTCAAGCACCATAGCTGGCAAGGGTTTCGCATGAAACCTCGACTTACAGTCGGTTCATGCCGGCTGAGTCGACTTCTGCCAGCGAAACCCCGCGAAACCGGATCGCTCGCCGCTTTGGACCCGGTAGGAGTGCTGTCAGAAGATCCGACCGGAGCTGTCTTCGACACTCCAGCCCTAACCTTAAACCCTGAACATTAACAACCATCCCAAACCGGTAACATGCCCAACTTGGGATCGAGAGTCTTTCGATTGGAACGTGTGTGTGTGTGTGTGTGTTGGGGTGGGTGGGTGGGTGGCCATTTTAACTTGAGTGTTACGTGTAGCGACGCTCAAGCCCAAGGGCCATTCGTGTGCGGCTCCTAGTGCTGGCATTATGAGTTCAGTGTGCAAATAGCCGGTCTGAGTATCACAGCAAGTCCAAGTCTTTCGATTGTAAGAATCAGTGCGGCCGTCATGGACCACTTTCTAAGATGACTGTGGCATCCACGATAATGTCGACTCTGTCGATGAAGCAGAAGAAGAATACGGCATCGATGATGATGATGGTGGTGACGGTTGCGATGATGGCCTCGATAGTGAATGCCGTGGTTGTGGTGGTGATGATCATGATGATGGTGGTGATGGTGATGGTGATGATGGTGAAGAAGGCGATGGTTGTCATTGTTGTTGTTCTTGCCGGTATCATATGCGACTTTTGTCTTCCAGAATCATTGTTCTCACTGTTCTACTGCTGAGTGTTGTTCGATCGTCGGCTCAACCTTTTGCCAGGCGGCTGGTGGCCAGTGGAGAGTCACGACTTCACCACCGGCCGGGCCGTCCGCGACACGTCCGCAGGAGGAACAGGGTCAGGGGTCGAATTGGGGGTTGACAGACGGGTCTCAGCAATTCGTGCATGGTTTGTATGCATGAAGAGTGTAACTCTCAAAGCTTAGCCCGATTATATGGTTTCTACATGAGGTTAACTTACTTCATCGAGAAGCTAGGAGTCCCTTCCCTGCAACATGCAGATTTCGAAGTTCGGGTGGCGCTGAGCACCAGGTTTACAGGGGTTTAGGATGTGGGGTTCAGGGTTTGGGTTTTTCTAAAGGGACCATGCAGTTTTCGACGTTGACCCGTCAGAACCACAGAGAAACCATCAAGACCCCAATGACAGCTTACGAAGCACCCAGCTTCGGTCCGAAATACTGACATCCAGCTTATGGGCCTTGGCGATCGTCGTCTGTTTGGTGTTGGCAGGAGGCCTGTACCCACTGCACGCTCAAGCTCTAGGACGTCACAACGAGAGTCGCCCTTCAGCAATCGAAGGCTCCACCCTTGAGGCAGCACCACAACCAACTTTAGGCCCCAAAAGTGCTCAGAAAATACCCAGCAGCACCAAAAGTCTCTGCGACGGGGTTGCAAGCAGCTTTGCAAGACAAGGGACCCGTCCTGGGCCTGCCAGCCCTGCAAGACAAGGCGGCTTGGTCGCACGGGGATGTGTTTTAATGACACGGACAGTAGAAATACCAGCAGTGCTAATGCGATCGTAGTAATGGCAAGTAACATTGGCAATGCGAGCAACAATACTAAATACAATGGTAACTGAACTCAGTGCAGTTATGATGAGAACAATGATTAAAGACATTTATTTTTGGATCTCAGGCTTGAATGCTTGGGGTTCTACCGACAATCAAAATGTCCTATCCGGGTCCTGAACTATGTGTATTGCAGATAGACGGCAAGTTCGCGTGTGAAGCCGGATTCCTTTGCAGCTCATGCGTTGCATGGCTGCTAAAAGATGTCAATCCCACTCCGTGCTGGCGGCCCTCAGTTGAGAACACGTTTTGAAGCCCTGCACTCTGCAACAAAAAACCCTCTACGACCAAACCCTCTACTCCCCAAGCCCCGAACCTAGACCCCCAAAGCATGAATCGCCAAACTCCACCACCACATGCATAAACCCAAGCCCCCAAACGTGCAAACACCTTGTAAGGGTTGTTGAACTCGCAAAGGAAGCCATCAAAAGCTACCAAACCCCTAGAAGAGCCCTGGCAGGATCCCTTCTAGGAGCCCTCACAGGAACCCTTAAAGGGAACCCCATACAAGGAATTCCTTCGAAAAGTCCCCAAAATGACCAGCCGCCCAGCTGAGGCCTCAGGGTTCGCTTCCGAGCCCAAAGCCCTCAAAGAGCCGAAGGAGGCCGCCAGACTCGGGGATTTAGGGTTTAGGGTTTTAGGGCTTAGGGTTTAGGATTTCGGCTCTTATGGGGTCTATAGTACGAAAAGGGCTTTGGAATGGTTTGAGAATGTTATGTCGGGTGTTTGTACGGTTGGTAGGACAAGATAGGGGGCGTATCGTCTTGGGAGGGTGTAACAGCTTTTCGGGGTTCGTCTCTTCGATTCGGCCTTGGCACTTGGGCCCTAAACCCTCCTTAACCCCCTCAAGGCCCCCCCCAAGCGCTTGTCTTTGCCCCAAGAGGCCGCGGAGCCTGCAGCTCGACATCCCTGGGAGTCGCTGGACGAAGAGGAAGGCACAGTGGGCATCCGAAGTCCTTACAAGACATATGCATGCGTGTATCTGTGTGTTTGCATGCTTACACACATATGTATATATATATACACACATATGTGCTTAGATAGCCAATGGGAGAACTTTAAACTTTTTGGCATTATATATTAGGTCTATCCTAAAAAGTTTGAACTTTTTTGGGCCTGGTTGTTGAAGAAGAGAGTGTGTATCTATATACACACACACATATATATATACACATACACATATGTACATGTAGACATATGCATGCATGCATGCATGCATGCATGCATGCATGCATGCATGCATGCATGCATGCATGCATGCATGCATGCGTGCATGTCTGTATGTATGTGTGTATGCATGTATGTATGAATGTATGCATGCATGCATGCATGTATGTATGTATGTATGTACATATGCATGTACGTATGTATATATACAAGTATATGTAAATACACATGTATACATATACACAGACACATTCCGGTTTGATGAGTTTTGCTATTCCTGTCTCTACACACACCGACCTCTAAACCCTCAGCAGGGCTTCGGAAGAGACTTTGTGTGCTGTTTTTGAGAGAGGGGGTGGGGATGTGTTTGGGACGGTTGTGGTGCTTGAGGCGTGTGGTTTAGGGCTCAGCCACAAAACCTGCGAGGGAATGGCTGACCATAAGCCCGAAACCCTAGAAAACCGAAGCCCTAAGAATCCTGAAACCCGAAGCCCCGAACCAAAAACCCTAAGCCCTAAGCCATCGTCGGCTTCTGGGGATTCAGATGCAAGGATGCTGTTGATGACTGTTGTCCTCGGGGCAGACCTTCGACGGGCTTTAGCTGGCCTCACCACTCCCGTGATACTTTATCTTATATGCTTCCTTCAGTGCAACAGAGGACTTGAACCACAGAACAGGTACGGGCACGTTGTGGAAAACCTCTGGAATCCGAGTAGGAATCACCATAGTCATGCAGAAACAAGCAGTTTGAACAATCTAGCACTACGATCTTTCCCCTTGTAATCCCTATGCCCTACACATAGTTACACAATTGCACCATGATACGCTGCAACCCTGATCGAATTGTTAAGGCGCCCAAGACTACGTCTGACCCTTCCTGCCAGGCTTTGAGATTTCTTCGGAAGCGAAAGACGAGCTAAAGCTGCTCATGCGAGACCTCAGGCCTATTATCTGCTCTTCAGGGTTTAGGGCCGTTAAGGGGTCAGGGGGACCTGTCCATGTCATCACTCGTGTGTTTTTTTGCCTCACTCGTAACTGCGTGTTGGCTATCATTTTGCATACTTGTCGCGTTCTCTGCATCATCACTTCGTAACATCCCCAGTGCTGTTGCCACCACTGTGTCTTGCGGTTGACTATCTCGGTGATTAGACAGTGTGGTGCTAGCCTTCGGTGGTTTTTGCGAATTGGCGGAGAAGCTTTGGGTGTTTGCCCGTGTCGACTTGTCGTGTGGTGGTGCTGTCCAAACTTGGGTCATTGTATGCCATTGTCGCCACATACAGATATTCTGCATTGATGCCCTTTTGGCCTCGTCATCGACATCGGTTCATGCAGATCATCCATGACAGTTGACTCTCTGTTCCACCTCTTGCACAGTCTACAGCACTACGCCCATCGCTATCGCGTATCTCCAAGCCAGACAGCCTATGCCAGGAATCTCCGCGAAGACTTTGCCACTGTGCGCCGTGGCCGAAGAGTTGGCGTCTTCGAGACCAGCTATCAGAGTTACTAGAGTTATTGGAGTTACTAGAGGTTTCGAGGTTTTGGAAGCCTCGACACAAGAAACCCCGGAGCCCTTGACCTTTGCTTGGGGCAGGGCTTGGGCTTGTAGCGATGGAAGCATTCAGTTCCTGTCTCAGGAATTGCCTGGACCTGAACTCCCGGAATCATCTGCAGAGCCTTCCGAGCAGGGTCGCGCTGCGCAGTCCCTCGGACGCACGAGGGTCGGGCCTCCCCATCCTAAAGCCTGAAGCCTGAAGCCTAAACCCTGCATGAAACCTGAAGCCTAGACCCTAAACCCTAAGCCAAGCCCGAACGAACAACCTATAAAGCCTCGTCAAGGCGTGGTCGTTTGGACCTGGAGTGTCCTGAAGCTGAGCTGAGGAACCCTGAAGCTTCGTAAACCCCGAGCCCTGAAGCTTCGGGATCTCTTATAGCATATGATAGCATATTATCGTAGACTACAGCGTATTCTGGTATGTTATTATAGTACATGATGGTATTACTATAGTATACATTCTCAAAAGGCCAACCTCAAAAGTGTGTTTGCCCGACAGTAGGAGCCGTAACGCTGCGCAAGGCGATTTCTCTGCAGCTTGCGGATTTAAATCAGTACCTTAAGTATGAAGTATGGCCCATAGCCCGCGCTTCCCTGAAAGGAACAGCAGCTAGCTATTTCATGTCGTTGATCTCCCCAAGTCCAGAAGGAAAGGCCCTTCAACTCTGAGGCATGGGCTTGCTCGGCTGTGGGAATACCTTCTACATGGAAGGTGGCTGGTCGATGGATGGTATAGGATAGTTGGGGTCTGGGGGCCAGGGGATTCCGTTTCGTGAGGATTTTGGGCGTCGATTTCGGGTTCAACACTTTCGGGTTTCGAGGGTAAACATCTGAGGATTTGTGGCTTTCAGCTTCAGGCAGGGCTGAGGACTGGCTTCAGGTTCTGTAGGCAGACTCTACCTTCAGGGTGCGCAGCACAAGCGACTGGCGAACAAGAACGAAGCCCTGGTTCTATAGCCGTCCCTAACCCCATAAATCAAGCAAGCCCTGAACACTATGGTACCGCCCGCCCCTTTTCAACTGTGTGAAGCGTAGAGCCCTGGACGCCTCTTTGAGGGTGCCAGGCCTCAAAGCCCAAGGGCCTCGACCTCACAGACATGACGTAATGATCAAGGATGTCGAAAGCGGCTTTTGTCGTAGAAGCTTTGCTTTTTTCATGTCCGGGCGCACTGGTACCATGAGTTCAGCATGATCCGTTTCTTTGATGAACTAGGCAGAGCCGCAGTGCATGTATCTGTATATGCCCAGTATGAGCCAAACTGTCGCGGAAGCCTTGATGCAGTACTCCGACTGGTATCTTGAAGCCAAGAGCCCTGCAGACTTCGACTTGGAAACGATATTGTGGTATATGTGTGCGTGTGTGTGTGTGTGTGGCGGTAGCCGGGCTACCCTTCACATCGTTGTCGACTTCTTCTGGCACCGTTATTGCATCCTGTAGTATCGCCATGCATGCAAACTTAAGTCTGAAGATGCCTTCATGTAGCCTTACTTCTCAAGGCTTGCGAGCGCAAAAGAGTGCTGCGACAGTGCTTCTGGCTGGGATCGGCTTTTGCCGCCGGTTCTGATGGCCTGTTCTTGATCGAAAGCCCTATGCATGTTCTCCCTTATCTCTCCTCGACTTCTCTTGTCCTCATCCCTCGACCCTACTTGGAGGTGCATGGGTAGCAGTGAGTGGGTTTATAAGTCCCCTTATATGGGTTGTAGCACTAGTTTCGCTACTCGTAAGCCCGACTTACAACTACCCATGAACCTCCAACCTAAACCCTAAAACCCTAATCCCTAAACCCTAAACCTCAATCCCTAAACCCTAAACCGTAGACCCTAAAAAGTAAACCCTAAACCCTAAAAAG
>CAJNJA010011015.1:367-13885 GCA_905231915.1 Symbiodinium necroappetens | reverse complement strand
CCAAACGAGAACAAGGTCGGGTTGAAGAAAGCCCTAAGCCTCCAAGACTTAGGGTTTAGGGTTGAGGGTTCTAAACCCTACAGGGTTTAGGCAATCAGTTTTATGGTTTAGGGTCATATAAGTTGAGGGTTGCATTTGGGAGGGGGGGCCTTGGGCTGTTGGATGCTCGGTCGTTCGGGCTTTCAAAAAGGGCTTTTTCGTTAATATGGAAGCCTGAATAATGACCACTACCATTCTTTAGGGTTTCTTCTTGCTTGTGTTAGAATATACACTGTTTATGTATATATGTATGCCAAATCTTGGAGCCCGAAATGGCGCCAAAAGAAACATAAACTCTTTGAGGTAATGCCCCTACATCGCAGGATCATCGAGGCAGGTTTCAAACTGTCTTTGCGTGTGAACTTTCGGATCTCTAGCACCCTAAGCCTTAAAACCAGACCCCTACAGCCTCCGCCGCTCTACTATAGACGCCTTCTTTAACACCCATGCTATTTTGGGGGGTTCCTGATTATACCCATAGTACAATATTTAATATACCCCTAAAGCCTATTCTACTTAGTCAAGTTCCCTTTTATAAACCCAAAGGGCACAGGCTCTGCGGCGATGAGCCCAGGTCCTCCCCTAAACCCCAAAACCCTAAAGCCCTAAACCCCAATCCGCAGCACCTCTCAGAACTCGAGCTCCGAACGAGCCTCAACCCTGTTGCCCTGGCCCTTCGAACCCTAAGCCCTCTACCCCAAAGGTCTAGGGTTTAGGGTTTAGGGTTTCTCTATGCGGATGGAAGAAGAGGCTACTGCACCTAGGGAGAGAAACCCTAAACTCCAAGGTGGTCGTAGAATCCTGCACCTCAGACAGCCCCTAAGCGGTCCCTTTAGCCATAAAAGAAAGCAGTTCTTCGCTAAATCTCCCGAAACTTCCAAGCCCCAAAGACTTTAGAGATTAGAGTTTAGGGTTTAGGGCTTAGAGATTAGACTAGAGATTGGAGTTTAGGGTTTAGGGTTTAGAGATTCGGGTTTAGGGTTTAGGGTTTGGAGATTAGGGTTTACGGTTTAGAGATTAGGGTTCAGGGTTTAGGGTTAGGGTTTTATGGTTTAGAGTTTAGGGTTTAGGAGTTTAGGGTTTAGACTAGACCACCCAGCCCGACACCCCAAGCCCCTGAACCCCGAAACCCCAAAAAGCCCAAACGTTCTCCAGAAACCTTTTCCAACCCTTAAAAAAATTCGTACGGAGGGTTTAGGGTTTAGGGTTTAGGTAGAACCCTGCTAGAACCCTTAGAAATTATCCGAAAAACTCTAAACCCTAAACCCTAAACAACCCTAAACCCTAAACCCAAAAAAGACTCTAAAGCCCTTTTGGGCTTCTGGTTTTGGACCTCCAGGCGCGACTGCAGAGAGCGGCGAGGGCGCCACGCAGGCCCCGAGCGCCTGCGTCGAGGCACCGGGCCTAAACCCTGAACCCTAGGGCCCTAGGGTTCAGGGGTTTAGGGGTTCAGGGGTTGAGGGTTTAGGGTTTAGGGTAGGTTATTGGGCACGAAGCTGGCCATTAACGATTAGGTTATTCAGCTGAAAGGGTTTAGTGTCGAAGGGTTAAGGGTTTTGGGTTCAAGGCTTCCTTTGCGGCTCCTTCAGGGGTTCCTGCAAGGGTTCCTATATTATAAGCTAGGTGTCGTAGGGGTTCCTTTGAGGGTTCGATCAGGATAGTCCTAGTATTACAGGGATATAGGATTTAGGGTGTGTAGGATTTAGGTGTCCTAGGATTTAGGATTGATTTTGCGGATTGGGGTTTTCAGGTAGGGCTCTTAGACTGTAAGTTTCGGGCTCCACAAGGGATTTAGGAGGTGTTCGGGTTTAGTGTTTTTCCAGTTTCGGACTCAAAATCTTCGAAATTTTAGGCTTCTGCGGGGCTTTGGTGGCTCTCTGGACCGTAATTATTTGAAGGCTTTTCGGTTTTGGGGGTTGTTGTTGTTGATTGCTGTGTCGGACTCCGTGCCCCTGAACCTCTCTGAAGACGAGCTTGAGACGCCAAAGTATTGGGGAGTTCATGCAGTAATGGTTTCATGTTCGTGACTATCATCGTCAGCATCATGCTCATCCTCTGCGATGCAACCTTCATGCATCATCAGTGTCGTCATCACCACCTTCATTGTCGCAACCTTCATTACCACCATCGCCATCATCGCTGTATCAGTGCCGTTGTCGTCGCCATCGTCAATGATGATGGTCCAGAATGGTGACGAAGAGAATGATGCCAATAGTCACCTTACAGCCGCATGGTGCATCACCAGCTGGTCGACGATCGATCTCGACCGGACGGCTAGTCAGTCGTTTCTTCTCGATTGCCCGCTGAAGCAGATGGCCGACGACATGATGACCCTGCAGACTGTGTACAATTGTCTTCAGCACAGAGCCACTATGGTTGAGCGGACGGCTGATACCCTAAACCCTAAACGCAAAGATACCCCTAGACCCTAAACCCTAAGATACCCCTAAACCCTAAACCCTAAGATACCCCTAAACCCACACGCCAAGTTTTTTGTTTCATGCGCCTTTTGCTGCATCAAGGAAGCTCTATGGGGCCACATGCCCTAGGGCCCTAGGGTTTAGGGTTTAGGGCTCTAGGGTTTAGGGTTTAGGGTTTAGGGCCCTAGGGTTTAGGGTTTAGGGCACATGCGTCGCCATCGCAGAAAGGTCGTCACACCAAACGGTGTGACGTAGGTGTCCAGTAGTCAGATTGGATCTTTCTGCTGAGTGTGAAGAAGAAGATGATGAGTATCACGAGGACCGCAACCTTCATCAACGCCTTCACCATCATTGCCCGAATCATTGCCGTCATGTTCCTCCTGTTCTGCTTCGTGCTATCGTAATCTAATGCCGGGCTGGATCACCATCATTGGTCCAGCAGCATCCTTGTTAACTACTCTACTGCTTTGCCTCAGCTGGTCTGTGTCTTGTCTGTCTTAAACAAAACTGTTGTCCGCGTGGTGGTCAGAACGGTCACGGGAATCGCCGTCGCCATCGTCGTCGTCGTAGTTGCAAGTAGTTTTATGACATTGAGCAGCAGCAGCAGCAGCAGCAGCAGCAGCAGCAGCAGCAGCAGCAGCAGTGGCACTAGCAGGGGCAGTGGCCGCAGCAGCTTTGGCAGTGGCGTGGTGGCACGAATGGTAGCACTAGTGCTAGATCCGCTATTAGTGTCTTTCGCGCTTCTCGCCGTGTTGAAAGATGATTAACCATCATCCGTATCACTATCAGTGCCAGGTTGCCTGCCCGGAAGCGCCCGGTGCTGTCCTCGAATGTTACTGATATTTGGGAGGGAGCCTGAGCAGGAACTTTGTTGCGGTTGCCCTGGACATGGGTTTCAGTTTAGCTAGCTAATTTTCATAGTGGTTTGAGTTCCAGAAGTTGTGGACAAAACAGCGCGCCAGGGCAGCTGGACAGACATGTGGAAGTTCCGAAATCGGAGGACTGCTATGTACAGCTGTAACTGTCACGCAGTAGCCTGTCTCGCTACGTCTCATCCTTAAACCAGGAGCCCCAACTCGTTAACCCTTAACGCTTAAACCCTGAACCCCTAAACCCCTAAACCCCTAAGCCTGATCCGATATCGGAAGTCAGAAGACCACCCGAAGGGTGATTTGTTGTCAATCGGCAGGTTGGGGCATGGGGCCGCCATCAAGCCTGCCCTCCCAAAAGGGTCTTCCGCGGCGCCAAGCAAGAGTAGGCTTTAGGGGCATTTAGATTCGGGGTTTAGGGTTTAGGGATGTTTAGGTTTCAAATATCTTGCGACAAGGCTGTGTCGAGTGCATCGTTCTATGGCGATATGCTGTGGTCGGCTGTTTGCAGAAGGCTTTCCTTCCTTCTCTCGCGCCCTACACGGTTTTGGCGGGCCGAACTACTCATACCAATGGTTTTTGGGTGGCTTAGGCCTAAACTCATGCCAAGACTCGCTTCCTCTTTGGTCGGGGCAGCACCCGCAGTAAGTATGCGCCCTATGCCTTGAGCTTATGACTGCCACTACGACGTTTCGTTGTTGTATACTTCTGTTAGCATGAAGCAACTTTGCGACAAGGTTCCCATGATACCATTGCCACGGCTGCTGCCGCATTGCCCACTACTGTCGTGGAAGACCTTAGGCGTTCCTGGCCGGTCTCTGGCCATCTTAGCGAAGACTGTTGCGCAGGCCCGGCGAGGTAAACGAAGGTGCATCTTGCGATGCAGAGATGATAGTAGTAGTAGTAGTAGTAGTAGTAGTAGTAGTACTAGTAGTCGAAGTAGTGGAAGTAGTGGAAGTAGTGGAAGTAGTGGTAGTAGTGGTAGTAGTGGTAGTAGTGGTAGTGGTAGTAGTAGTAGTAGTAGTAGTAGTAGAAGGAGAAGGAGAAGGAGAAGGAGAAGGAGAAGGAGAAGGAGAAGGAGAAGGAGAAGGAGAAGGAGAAGGAGAAGTAGAAGTAGAAGTAGAAGTGGAAGTAGACGTAGACGTAGAAGTAGAAGTAGGAGTAGAAGTAGAAGTAGAAGTAGAAGCAGTAGTAGTAGTAGTAGTAGTAGTAGTAGCAGTGGTGGTGGTAGTAGTAGTAGTAGTAATAGTGGTGGTAGTAGTAGTAGTAGTAGGAGTAGCACTGGCAGTCAGTAGAAGTAGCAGTAGCAGTAGTAGCAGTAGTAGCGCAGCAGCAGCAGCAGCAGCAGCAGCAGCAGTCGCTGTCGTCTTTCAACATATAGTAGTCGATGTTATTTCATCCTTTGTCATCTTGTAATCCAACAGTTGAGCACCGTTTGTGATTTTGTGGTCCCAACAGTCGGTGCATATAGGCCCAGAGATAGCAGTAGTTGAAACTGTTGGTCAATGTCTCACTAGTCTTAGTAGTTTGCCATCATGGTCGGTCGTGATCATTTTGCATACTGAGTCTGGCAGATGGGTTCAACAAGGCGACTTGCGACAGCTGCTACGCATGTAGCTTGGTCTTTGGCTTAAAGTTTCGCAGGATCAGGATTTGAGATTCAGATTGTTGTCGAGGCTTGTGCACAATCTTCGAAAACAGGAATTTCAGTGGGCATCCCGCAGGAACGCCGGAATGTCTGGCGGCGTGTGGATGCATGTTGCTTGCACTTCTAGCCGAGCAATGCTTTCCAAACGGCATAGACCGGTGGGCGCATGCAGGGGCTTGAGGGTAGCTGCAGCAAAAATATGTTGGAACCCATGAGTCTCGCTAGGGCTGGAAGGGTGGTAAGAGTAGCAGACATCAGAGCTATGATCTTGCAGTATCTGTTCTGTTTAGCTGCCCCAGGCAGTGCGGATGGTTGTTGTAGCAGCGGAGCTTTTCATGGTGGCAGGCAGGTGGTGATGATTATGTGTAATGATGTTGATGGTGATTGTGATGATGGTGATGATGGTGATGATGATGCCGATGATGATGATGGTACCGAAACTGACGGGCGCTTTATGCCCATCCTAAACGCCGACATTGATATTGCTGTGGTTGCTATGTCTTGGGAATTTCCGTTTGTGCTGAATCACAACCGTTTCCAGAAGAAGCAACACCGGAAGGAGGGTGTGGGTAATGTTTACCTTAGACCTGGTGCGTATAACCCGATCGCAGCGTACCACCACGGTGCGAGATGCCATCAGCCCCCCAGTTTGGGCATCGGGGGTGCCAAGCTGTCCCATGGGCTGATGCTCGAGACTGCGGAAGCGGGTGCGGAAACCTGAAGCAGTCCTTTGCAGGTTCTATAGTCTATAGGTGTACTTTAGGATTTTAGGGTTCAGGGTTTCGAGTTTAGGGTTTAGACGTGTCGCTTTACGGGGGGCGAGAGTACAACAGGACCTACTTCACATACGCAGTAAAGAGGCCAGTCGTGCATGTGGGACGAAGAACTGGACAAGGCTGGCCGCTATGATCAACTTTTCCGAAATAAGTACAGTATTTGGGGCTACGCCAGCTGGAGGAATGAGTGGTGTTTCGTCTTGATTTCGTTCTCACTGCGCTCGGTTTTATGTTTCTACAGCACTTGTCATCATGAAATGATGCTCCCTAAACCCTGAACCCTAAACCCCCGAACCCTAAACCCTAAACCCTAAACCCCTGAACCCTAAACCATGAAATGATGCTCATCCGTATCCCATCTAAACTTCGGAGTTCCGCGCATCGTGCACCCCGACGTTTGCAGGGCAAAGCTGGGAGGGTGTGCCATTCGAGCCTGCTGGGCATACCTAGTTTCAGCCGTACCTGGACCAGCCTAAACCCTAAGCCCTAAACCCTAAACCTTCAACCCTAAACCCTAAACCTTCAAGCCTAAACCTTAAAAGCCCAGGGGCCAGCCACAGTCTTCAAAGAACCCTTTGCCTCAAGCCTGAGCATACGAAGCCCTGTGCGTTGAATCGAAACCGGGGTGGGAAGCCTACTTCAAAGTCCAGCAGGCTTTCTAAAGTGGTTTAGGGTTTACGGTTTAGGGTTTAGGGTAGAGCCTCAAGTTTGAACACGTATCGACCGACATGGGACCTCGTGAATGCCTGAATTCCCTGCCCTCGACTATTTGCAGATCTGCACGTTGGTCCCCTTGCACAGTACGACGGGCCCGGCAGAAAATTGAGCCCTCCTTCAGCTTTCCTGAGACCTCGAAGAGGTCCTCCAAGCCGAGGGGCTACACCCAAAACCCGAAACCCTAAGATGACGACAACCACGATGTCTAGAACGTAGAGCTAGTGATAGTGCAAGCGCCAACAAGCATGATGATGGGACCTGGTACGACAACAACAAGAGCACCGATGAACCGTGCCGACACAAGTAATTACGTTGGTGATGGTTGAGGCAGCCAGTCTAGTGACAATGAGCATGATGATGCAACTATCGACATTGGCATCCTCATCATCCTCATAACTATCGATCATTGCCTGCGGATCTTCGTTGTTGGTGGTAGTCACGGTAGTCCGATGTGGGCACCTCGGCTTCAATCATACAGGCTTGAAGCCTAGGAAAAACATGATTTGTTGACGGCGAGAAAAGGCTGGCTGCTCTCCGGCAGTCCGGCGGAGGGGGGGGGGTGCTTTCTCTGTCCAGCTTTCATGTGACCTTTGACTTGCAGGCCCTGAACCCTGAACGCTAAACCCCCCAAACCCTGAACCCCCTAACCCCAAACCCTAAACCCTAAAACCCCGAAACCCCTAGACGCTAAATCCTTAAACCCCCAAACATAAATCCAGCAGCCTCAAACTCCTTGACCACCAACAGTGAATTAGGGTTTAGGGTGTAGGGTGCATTCACGAGTCTCCGGAGTTACACCTCACCTTCTCCAACGACATGGTTCACTAGTTGCGTCAGCCCACATGGTAATCTTCATAGTAACCCTTCATCTCAACATTGTCGACATGATTAGTGTGCCGATTCACATTTTCATTCTAAGTATTCTTAGCATCATTGCTATTGGGTATGATGATGATTAGCAGTACTACTATTGTTCTTCTTGCTATTGTTACTTTTGCAAGCAAGAACTCTTACTGATAATATTCATCCTCTTATTGCTATTCCTGGTTTTGTTATTGCTCTTGTTACTATGCCGTTGTTATTGCCACATACTTGTGTTACTACTATTACTGGCAATATTGACCCTAGTCGGCACATGCACCTTTACCTAAGCCTTGAGGCTTGGCCAGGATGTTTAGGAAGCCCTAAAGTGGGGTTTGTGGTTTAGGGTTTGGGGGTTGGGGTTATGGTTTAGTATGTTTAGGAAGCCCTAAAGTGGAGTTTATGGTTTAGGGTTTAGGGGTTAGGGTTATGGTTTAGTTTAGAGTTTCGTATCTCAGCCGCGAGCTAAACGGGACCCTGGTTGTAAAGCTGTGCTTATGTGTGGAGGTCTGTTGGAAGATCCCCTGAAAGCCTCAGTATTTGCGTTAACCTACCCCGAGACCCTAATATTTTACGAGGGCCCTGAGCTCAAACCCTATGAAAATCCAAACAACTCTCAACCCCTATAACACCCTGTAACCTTATTCTCATTGTTAAGGCCGCTGTATGTGACCGGTATGGAACCCTCATCGAATCCTTGTAGAAGCCTGATAGAACTGCACAGACCCCTCGACACTTTTTACCGGTTTTGCCATCAAACCCCCGGTAGTCACTGCATTGTTGATCTACTTACTTATATTAAACTATACCCCTCCAGACCAAGTCTTATCTTTAGTTAAGCCTAAACCCTAAACTCCTGATTCCTAAACCCTAAACTGCTCAACCCCTAAGCCCCGAAACCCCTAAACCCCTAAGCCCTAAACCTCTAAACCCTAAAACCTAAATCCTAAACCCTACTCTTGTTGCCAGGATTGGGCTTCGGCAGCCGGCCAGGAAGAGCTAGCCGCAGCTCTTCGATGCGAGCGTGCCTGGTGCGAGAAGAAAAGAATCGCTGTCCTAAGGGTTTAGGGGTTTGAGAGTTTAGGGGTTTAGGGTTTAGGGGTGTAGGGTTCAGGGGGTTTTAGTAGTTTAGGGTCTAAGGGTCTAGGGGATTGAATTTAAGGTTTTAGGGTTTACGATTCAGGGTTCAAGGGTTTGAGTTTGCCGATTGGGTCTCGCGGAGGATTGAGATGCCCACATGCGCACACATGCATGAGCACGCACGCATGCACACAGTTGGACCCAATTGGACATAGGCATATGCCCACACACGCCCTAAACCCTAAACCCAAAACCCTTGCGCCTGCCTAGCCTGGCAGGACGTTCCTCAGTCCGTGCAGCGTGCGTTGCAGCAGAAGCTTGCCGCCTGACTGATTCCCAGAGAACCCAATACCCCGAATATACCTTGAATTATAGTCCCTTAATATTATGAGCTAAGGTATATTCCTTAACTAAGGGGTATTATTGGGTTCTCTGTGTTCAGTTTAGTAGACAGGGTGCGGAAGTCTGGGGGATCATAGAAAAGACCAGGGAGGGTATGAAGCCACAGAAATGTTCCTACAGTCTTTGAGTCTGGCCATAGGAATTGTAGTAGTTACACTATGTCCGAGCACCTGATTGAAAGCCGCGGTGAATCCCTTGGAAGACTAGGTGTCCTCCCAAGTGAATTTTCAACGCGCCATGATCGAGAAGGTACCTGCACGCTCAGATCAGGGTTCTCCGATTTCTAGCATTCTAAACCTTGAACCCTAAACCCTAAATCCTAAACACTAAACGCTAAACGCAGAACGCTAAACCCTAAACCCTGAAAACCCTCCCCAAACCCTAACCCCCTGAACCTTGGAAGTCCCAGACTCGATGTAGCCTCTGCATTACCAACCCCCACGCCTAGCGACTAAGTTTTAGGGTTTAGGGTTTTAGGGTTTAGGGTTTAGGGTTCGTCTTGACACAGCAAGTCTTGGTTCCTGAACATGAAAAGCCGTATAGGAGTCGGACCAATAGTAGTCCCTAAACCCTAAATGTTACAGCGTATCTCCCTTGAGTCCCTGCTGATACAACAATGCCATAAAATACCACAAAATCTTGTTCTACGGTACTTATAGCACGCTAACCCTGAAACCCTAAACCGAAACCTAAACCAAAAGACGGCGGCCTTTCCCATTTTCGGATCTTAATCAGCTCTGATATGTTTTGCGATTCTGATTTGAATGCTGATCGGGTTTAGGGTTTAGGTTGGATACTGCCCCCCCTGAGTAGTACTCATAAATAATATGTATATATAAGGCCCTTAATAGCAGCCCTATTATGGACTGTTACCGTATGGAGGCAGTACCCAAGCTTTAGGCTTTTCGGGGGGTTGGGACTGATCCGGATCCTTTTCATTTGATAACTTTTCGATTCTGGTCACTGTGCCCCGGTTTAGGGTTTAGGGTTTTCCAGATCCCATCCTGAAGCCTAGACCCTAAACCCAAAGCCCAAAGCCGTAAAGCCTAAAGCCTAAACCCTAAGCCCTTTCTGGCCTCCACCGTTCGCCGGGTGCCTTGCGAAACCCGAAGGGTTTGCTGGTGCGAATCCAAAGGGTTTTCCGGTAGCTGTCGAAGTTTCACACCGTCGCCTACTGTACTCGTTAGTCGGCGAGTCGGGGCAGAAGATTGCACGGCCCGAATCCGAATGTTTATTCCGACTTCAAGGTCATGACCAGCGATGTGCCCGCGGCACGAGCTCTGAAAACTACAACGTACATATCCAGGCTCGAAGAGAGAGCAGTGAAGGTCATTCTCAACGCTCAGTACGCGGGCTCGTTTTTGAACGGTGCCTTCCGGCGTCGCACTCAGTTCTCATCTCACGCACAGACCGTGGCCCTTGACTGCACGGCACGACCGAAGCAGATGGGTCCACCCGGAGTGAAGCCCGAGAATGACTCAGGGCTTTATTTTGCTCCGGCCCTGGTCGTCCCTGCTGTCCGCCACAGATGTGCTATCAGATGCTGTCAGCTTGTGGCAACTCTCCGGTGGCATCCGGTGACAGTGGCATCCTTGTAATTATGAAATATCGAGGAAGGCGAGGGCTCCGTACTCAGGGTCGTCTTTCTGCTTCGCTTGGGAGGAGGAGCTACTAGAATATAGACTCGTTCCACGATTAAGGCCAGAAGTTTAAAGGTGCATGCCACGTTTTCCATATTTTCTTCTTCCGGAAGACCCATTGTAAAGGTATATGCGTATGCATATTATGGGTGTCTGTCTGTCTGTCTGTCTGTCTGTCTGTCTATCTTCTGTCTATCTGTCTGTCTGTCTGTCTGTCTGTCTGTCTGTCTGTCTGTCTGTCTCTCTGTCTCTCTGTCTCTCAGTCCGTCCGTCTCTCAGTCCGTCCGTCTGTCTGTCTGTCTGTATGTTTGTGCGTATGTGCGTATGTATGTATGTCTGTATGTACGTATGTATGTGTGTATTTATGTACTTTGGCATTGCGTAACCTGTTCGGTCAGTCGATGCAGAAAGTGCTAAATCAGCCATGTACTCAATGTGCCTTCTCCGCCTTTCGGAGCGGAGAAAGCATGCCGCAGTAACCCCGGCTTGCCACAATCTGACGAGCAGCACCTCCAATAAACAGACTGGCCACGACACGAAAGGCGGGACAGGCTGACATCAGCAAAAGGGGCGGCTCAGCTTCCTGTGCATTCGGCAAAGTCGCATGGATTGGTGGGATGATGGTGTGCTAAGGCTCCGGTTCTATCAAGGACTACTTAACGGTTCCGGGGTAGTTATCAGTTGGCGTTATTAGTAGGGTAACTGTAAGAATGGACTGTACCAGGGGTCCCTGAACCCCACTTATACCTACCCATGAACCTCCAAGTAGGTGCTAACAGACCCAAACCCCTAAACCCCAAATGGGAGTTTCCGAAAATTAGGCTACCTTATTTTGGGGTCCCCCTACTATTTAAGGTACTATATTAGGGTCCCCTATTTTCGGAAACCCCCATGTGCCAACAACATAAGATTTGCGACTGGCGGCCTGAGACCAGAAACTGTTCTCGGCGCCGGGCTCGGAATCCGTCAAGGCTCCTTTTTGGATAGGCCTGCAGGCACGTATAACAGCATCCCTAAGGCCTACACCCTAAAACCTAAAAGCAAAGCTAAACCCTGAACCCCAAAGCACCTCAAACCCAAACCCCCAAAAAAACTACACCCTAAACCCCTTCCCATGTTTGATGCAGCCAATGCTTCTCAAGGCAACGAGCTAGATCCGCGCATATCACCCAGTCTGCAGAGGGATCCCGGACGTGGGGTTGTGATATGAGGATTTAGGGCTTTAGGGTTTGGGGTTTAGGGCTTAGGGGTTGAGCCTTTCTTCAGGCCTCTAGGTAGGATTCGGCCGCCAGGCTCCATTCTCTAGGATTTCAAGTTTGGGGGTTTTGGGTTTAGGTTTTAGGGTTTAGGGGCTTCTAGGAGCCGCGAAAGGCACCCTTTGCCGCCATGGGCTCCTGGAAGCAGAACTTTAAGGCCGCCGCGGGGGTGAGGATGTGGGGTTTCGGATTTTGCTTGAGGCTCCGGCGCCCCTAAACCCTAAACCCTGAACCCTAAATCCTAAACCCTAAATCCTAAACCTAAGCCCTCAAACAAAAAAGACCCTTAGCCCTTCAAGGTGGAGCCTCAACCCGGAAGCCGTAGCGGGCTCCTTTCAAGGGCAGGGGACCTTGAGCTCAAGGCATGGGTTTAGGGTTTAGGGTTTAGATGCTTCCTCAGGTTTCATATCATATTTGCCCTGAGCCCGAAACGCACACTTAGAGGGCCATGGGACCAAGTAGCTAGGGTTAGAAATACGGCAACTTCATACTTAGAATAAGTTGTTACATTCTTCGAGGTACTTATAACTACCCTAAACCCGAAACCCTAAACCCTAAACCCTAAACTTTGTAAGTCCCACTGAACCTCCCAGCAGGCCCATCGGATAGCCGCCAACATGGGCCTCCTTGGCGAGAACTTCATCTACCACAGGGAGATGGAGGTCCCAGGGCGCTTTTCCCCAATGAGGCCCTGAAAGGCCCTGAGGCCCTAAACGATAAACCCTAAACCCTAAACCCTAAGCCCCTAAACCCTAGCCCTGAACCCTACACTGTAAGAGGTGCCCTGATGCTTAGAATGCTACGAAGTGAGGGGCGGCGGAACATAAAGATCCATAGCTACCACCGAGCTCCCCGCCTCTCGCCCGACAAGGCCACGAAGCGAAAACCCTTTTCTAGTCTACAGCGGTACATGTAAGGGTCAGGGGCTGTGAGGGCTCGTATACGGGATGCTTAAATGTTTAGGGTCCAGGATTTGTTTTTTCGATCTCATGGGCCCAGGCACTTGGATCGAAAGTAGAACTGCCCTAGTCTCCCATTCTGATAGCACTTAATCCTACAAAGGGTTAACATTAACCTGGCTCAATTCATTTAAACCCTACAGTAAGCCCCAAATCCTAAACCCTTCCTTGTTGGCCCCAAACCCTAAACCCTTAAACCCTAAGCCCCAAACCCCAAACCTTCCTTGTTAACCCGAAGCCGTAAACCGCTAGATCCTAAACCCCTAAATCCGTTTTCTTACTAAAAGCTTTCATCCGATCTCCAGGCCCTAAGCCCGAAGCCCTCGGGTCAATGCATGCTACAAACGAAGTCGGAAGCATCGTCACATCAGGGCTTTAAGGCTTAGGGATTAGGGTTTAGGGATTCGGGTTGAGGGATTAGGGTTTAAGGTTTAGGGATTAGGGTTTAGGGCTTAGGGTTTAGGGCTTGGGGTCATTGGGGCCATACATGAAGTAGTCCTATGGGGCACGTTTCTGGGACATGAGCACTGTGCCTGAACTTAGAGAGTGGATCCCTTCTAACAGTGCCTACATAACCCCTTATAATATCAGCCCTTATGTCCCTTCCAGCCAGAGCTCCTCGTAAACCCTAAACCCTGAACCCTAAAACCCCCAAAACCCTAAACCCCTAAATCCTAAACTAAAACCCCTAAATCCCAAAACCCTAAACCCCTAAACCCCTAAACCCTAAACTGTCGCAGTCTTTCCCTACATCGATGAAAAAGACGCTCCGCGTGTCGAAGAAGGGACCTTCCGCAATGCTCCGGGCTCAGAGCCAAGTTAGATCATCAAATGGGGTTTAGGGTTTAGGG
>CAJNJA010011013.1:0-13887 GCA_905231915.1 Symbiodinium necroappetens | reverse complement strand
ATGGCGCACTCAAAGGGCGGAGCTTTTTACTCAAGCAAACACAAAAGATCTGTGAAAGTTGTGCTACATAGAGCTTGGCACCTACTTTGTAAATGCATAGTTTAAAAGATGCTCAAGGCTCATACTGTGCTTAGCCTAAAGAGCGACGGAAAACAAGCATGTACAAATGGCATGGACTGCAAGAAGATGCATGCACTTCAGCAAGGATCCTTATTATAAGGACCCCAAAATTCAGGCACCCCCCCTGATACGCCGAGGATTCAAGAAGATGCTGGCTCCATGGAGCAGTCGGAATCAGAGGCAAATGCCATTGAATGCCATCTCCACCAATGCACCGACTGAGAACTCCAGGGGCCTTTCAACGGCTCTTTCGAAGAGCTCCCGGTCGGCTATCATGCGAGATGCATCTTTCAGCCCGGGCCTTGCTTCATAGCCCAGATCCGGAAGAGCATGCCGTTTTTGTATTGCGAAGATGGCCACACAGCATGGCAGGTCCAGGGTTCGTTTTCTGGGTGGTAGTATCGCCCCGTATGGCGCGTGGGGTGTTTCATGCAGACGGAGTAACTTTCAACCCAGGTGCCACAACAGGCCTTTCGACATCTACGCCGCCATTTTTCCTTGGCCGCCCCTTGCTGTCCCGATCGGCATGCTTTCGAGCAATTGGTTAGGGATATGCAGTGGGCGATTTGCCTCCGATCACCTTTGGTGCCTTTGGTGCATACATACTTGCTTACTGATCTCGGTTTGCATTTTTACTCGTCTTGTCCTTCCTGGTGTCGAATCATTGCTTTTCTGTAATGATTCGTGAAGGCTAAATCTCAAAATTGTTGGGTGATCCCTCGTTTTGGAAAAATTGAGTGTCACAAGCACAGAGGTGTTTGCCATGTTTCTGTCCGTGAGTTGGCGGACACATCGGAAAACCCATCCAAAATCATGCAGAAACCACGATTCTCAAACCATCAAGTTGCCACACACCCTACATAGATTGAAAAACAAGCATGCCTTTCGTTCCATTGGCGTGTCCATCCTTGCGCGTGGGTTTTCATATTGATTTGTCCATTGTGTCACGTTCCTTGTGCACGGTTCTCATTTGCCGATCTCCTCAAGCAAAGTCCCAACGAACTACCGAGTCGACTTGGCGAGACATAAGCGGGTTTACGGTTGAGGCTTCTGGCTTGCAGGTAAGTCCCACGAAGTCGGCGAGTGACCTGATAGAAAGACGAAAGGGTGATGGATACATGGGGCGGGAGTGCCATGTATCTGCCGTGCGTCTATCTATCTATCTATCTATCTATCTAACTATCTATCTATCTATATACATTTTTTACTTATTTGTTCACTTATTTAGGGTGCCATATACAGTATTATATATATATAGACTTGATATAGATGATGTGTATGAAAAGCATGCGCCCGCACGCGCACACATACATACATACATACATACATACATACATACATACATACATACATACATACATACACACACACATACATGCATACATGCATACATATGCACATATGTACATATGTACATATGCATTATATATATATATGTATATTTTTATTTATTTATTTAGTGATTTATTTACGTGTGTGTGCGTGTTTGTGTTTGTATGTGTCTTTGTATAGTGTGTGTGTGTATATACACAAATACACGATATGCTGTAGCTGGCCATCAATGTTCTCCTTGTGTAAGCACTGCTTCCCGACACCGGCCAGGTCGAGCCAAGCATCGACAGCAGCCCCAAGGACCCGCCATGCGCGTGGCATTCTGTCAAAATGCAGACTCAGTCAATTTTGCTAATCGTTAGTCAAACACAGTCTGAACCCCATTTGCATGCCGAGAGTTCGGTTTGGGCACATGAGAGTAGGAGTGGCACTCGGAAGAAACAATAGTGGTGGTGGTGCAGCAGCAGTAGCGGCAGTGGCAGCAGCAACAGAAGCAGTAGCACTAGCCTTGGCCCTGCACTAGCACCATCACCAGTAGCAGCAGCAGGAGTAGTAGTATGTTTTTGTTGCCACGTGGTTGCATCGACACCTTGGCGAATTTTGAACTTCGCAATCGTGCTTGGCTTTGCCCGTCGAAAGCGTCGTTGTTGGGGGCTTCTTACCCTGGAACGCATTGTGATTTATCGCTGTTCACGGGCTTCGTGTGTTCAGACCACGTGAAGTACCACATCTTGGCCGAAAGCAACGCTATCTTCGATCTGGGTCGGAGAAAACTTCCAGCTTCCGTTCAATGTGGCATGGTATCTCGCTGCCATGGCGGCTAACATTCGCGAACAGAGCCGTGCAAATATTACGGTGCAACGAGGCCTTTCTGTTGCTTGTTGCTCACCTGTGTTGTTGAACGTTGGTTGTTGCTGGTGGATGCTTACTATTTATTGTGCGTTGTTTGTTGGCCGATGGTAGTCGTTTCTTGGGCAGTTGCTGGCTTCGGGTAATGTGAATGTGCATGCATGTGCGTTCGGCATCATCAAACTATGTATTTTTCTCTTGGTCACAAAGCAAGAAAACATGCAAACAAATGGGACCACCTTGCAAAATACGGTACGAAGGCGTTCTTGACACCTTTTCACAGCATCCAGGGAACACTGTGAGAGTACATCGCCGTAATCGTCGTAGCTGCCGCACCAGCAGAAGCTGTGTCAATGATAGCGCCTACGACATTTGAAAAGACACTTTGCTTTGCTAACAGCCTTGGCATGGGCAGGATGAGTACGAGCGGTTGTGCTTCCTTGCCGGCTGGGCAGTCTTACGGGAAAACGAGCACTACGCGCGAAACTCAGCCTGCCCAAGTCGGTGCAGATGTTCGTCCGATCCACTAGAGTCTCTAGAGGTAGGTTACACACTCTAAAGAAGCTAGAATAAGGAGCCTGTTTTCGAAGCCATCCTATGCTTCGCTGTCTTGCAATGCCTCTTTGACATGACTGCGAGGTGCAATGGTTGAATGTGGTGCCCTCAGCCGGATTGCAGTTGAACAGTTGGAAGCCCATAGTCTTAATGTATTACATGTCTCGCTTTATTGTATAACCTCCTTCAGAATGATTAAGTAGACTCTCGGGGGGAGAGGAAAGCCCAATACATATTCTCAAAACTACAAAGTTCGAAGCCCAAAATGGGGGGGGGGGGTCCTTAGAGGGTTCCTTTAAAGGGTGCTATAAGGGCTACTATAAGGGTTCTATAATAAACAATCAGATGCCCCTTTGCATTGGTATGTACACACGTCTAGACCTGTTTGTCCGCCTCTCACTCTCTGTCTCTCGCTGCGCCTGTCTGTCAGTGTACATATGCCTAAAACAGGTGCGATCTACATACATACCTAGCTACAGGACCTGTTTGTCTGTGTATGCATGTGTAGTATTCTGATTCTTGCAATATGCACACTGTAGGACCCTATTCTTCATGTTTAGTACCGCAGATCCGGTTAAGAGGCAGGTTTCCCTTGGAGCTGAGGTCTGGCCTGGGCCGAGACATCCCAGCTTTCAAGATGCACAGGCCTGCCGCTGCACGTTTGAGTCAGAGGTTTAGGGTTTAGGGATGTTTAGGGTTTAGATCAACAGAAGGGAAAAGCTGAAGGGGTGGCGTAGAGAGAGCCGGCGGCCAGGCACAGACAGGTGCTAGCGGCAGCACTCCGCGACCACTCGCCAGGCAGTCGCTCTTCGCCATGTCATCGCACCTGATTACAATGACACCCTTGAGGCTTCGGCTTGAAGGACAGATGAACTACCTTCACTGCCTGGAGGCCTGCTAAGCGACCCGAAGTGGCATCTGCACAAGGAAATCTTCAGAGACGCGTGAAGCCTTCCAAGTGCAAGCGACAACCAGGTCGATGACGATGATGATGAAGGATGACGTAGACCATGAATGTAAAGATGGACAGGATGAGGCAGGAGAGATTGCGCCTCATGGATAGACGATGATGATAACAAGGAGAAGCCAACCGAAGATGCTGGAGGAGGTGAACCACAATGGGCATGAGGACCTGTATTACCAAGTTCATCGTGCTGCGGCTGAAGAAGGAAAAGAAGCAGCACGTATTATTGGTGATGTTGATGATGACAGCGAGGATGAAGATGATGATGTTCATGATGAGGATGATGATGAGGGAGGATAGGATTTGGGTTACCATGATTGGGATGATGTTGATGATGTGTGTTGCCATGGTGCCGATTGCGATGGTATGGTGATGATGCACAAACACCAGCATTCATCAGAGCAAGGGAAATGAATCAAAGTCGCGTACTGATAAAGCTAGCAGGGGTATTAGAGTAGCGCTTTGGGGTATGTTATATTATAGTATCAATAGGGAACCCCCAAAATAGTATTGATCATTGTCAGAAGCTAATGGCCGGCAGGTGGGACCGCCAGACAAAGTGGGTCGTCAACAGATTCTGGCCATGACGGGCAGCACACCTCATCTGTGCAACGAGATAGGCTTCAGCCTTACGGAGCATTGAGTTCCGGTAGCTCAAAAAAGCTGACGTGAGTCTAGCGAAGTAGCGACACTGAGACACCTTGGCAACAGCCAGAGATGCCCTGCCGAGGTTTGATGGACCTGAGCCGTTTGCAGCGACGAGGTGAAGGTGTCGAAGGCTCTGCTCAGCTCGGTTCTACCCAGAGTTTGAGGCCTCTCCTGCTTTGAGCGCCTTGTGCAGGTCTTGCGCCAGATGGGGAGGCCGGAGTCCAGAGTGGTTGAAGCCGGCTCTAAGGGCGGGTCTCTTTCATGTCCGAGGCTGCCTCAGCTTTGCCTGCGGTCTACGACGTTAAAGTGAAGGCAGGAGGCCCTAGGCCCAGGAAACTCCCTCTCAAATCTGGTTCTTGATAGGTCTACTCCATGGGAGAGCGCGTGGTGCTTAGTGCCAAATGGAACGAAGCCGGCGATTTTATTCTCTTGAACACAAGGCCGGGCGCGTGTTTCAATGCACGGTCAGCTCGATTCCTTTTACCGTTGGACAGGCCTTATGCCCATGCTGTATCCGGAAGTCAAAAGACTGGAGGCCGGAATTGAAAAAGAAATATATAATGTATACGGCTATATGTACACCTAACACACACATACACCCACACACACACACACAACATATATATATATAATACATGCATACATACAGAATGTTTATATCACCCCTACCCTACCTTGCTAAACCCCTCATAGCGCACCCGGTAGAGCTATGAGCTGCTGTGCCTTCCATGGAGGACAAAGCGAGGCTTCGCAGGCCGGGCACTGCCGAAGTCACACGTGCCGCCGCTTAAGATGGGGGGCTTGGGTTTAGTGGTTTGGGGGTTCAGGGTTTAGTGGCTTCGGGTTTAAGCGTTTAGGGTTTAGTGGTTTAGGGTCTCGGGTTTAGGGCCGTTTGTTGCGCCATGTTGCACCTACGCCTTCAAAACTTAGTTACATAGGAGTATGTGTTTGTTCATACCCTTTAATCTATGTATCCATTGATCTGTAATATCTATTTATTTGTCTATCTCTCTCCACCGCACTCTCAAGATCAACGGTTGCAGGGCTTACAATTTTTAGGTTCCGGATTTGCAAGAACGCAGTTTCCAGATTTGCAAGCACCAGGTTTCCAGCTTCTAGATGGTCTGGAGGTTTGGAAACTTGATGGGAAGGGCATTCATCTGGAAACTTGGTTTTTGCAAATCTGGAAAGTATGTCTTTACAAAGTGTACAACTCGGGGCAGTTATTGTTTGAGTATGCTGATGTTCGACCAAGACAGTACTATTACAACATGCTGATACGTCTAGGCCGTAGTAGTCATCATCGGGATTCGAGTGCCACCTTTACATGTTCTGAAGCCGCCACATGGTGTTTCTGAACTGGGCGCCTTTATTGCCCATGTCTGCATGATTCTGAAACTGACCAGGACTACATTCGTTCATGCATGACTCAGTGTAGCCCACATACACATCAACCATGTAAGCCCGACTGCCTTAGGCATTGCCTCTGGCGTTCTTCGTGATCGTAGCACGCACAAAATTAGCGGTCATGGCCACGTGAGCTTTTGGTGCCTTTCCGGAAAGTATGAGGATGTGTAGTGAGGTTTGTAGAGTTCTTGGATACACTTTTGTCAAGATTATGAGGGAGATTGGCGAACCGACTAATTACAATGCACCATTGAGGCAGAAGGTTTGCAAACATTTCAGAGGCGAGACAAGTCTATCAGAAGTGATATTCACATACGTGCTTTGCTGCATATGCCAACATCCGCATGCAAGCACAGCAAAATCAGTATTCGCAGAGCTTGCGGAATGCAAGAGTGCTGCATACATACAGACGTACGTACATACATACATACATACATATATATATATATAGACATGTGCGGGCGCAAGCAGACATGCAAGTAGTTGTGTGGAGGAAGACATCGCGATCCCAGCTGGGACTACCATTTATGTGCAGATCTTCACCCTTGTATGCATATCATATATACATATATACATACATGCATTCACAAAAATCACTTGGTGTAGTTCTTACATGTATGCGAGGTTAATTATGCGCGGGGTTGCTTAGCCATGTGCATACACCTGTGACTGCCATTACTATTGGTACGCAGCCCATTCAGGCCAGTCTACAAGCCGGTGCATCCTTCGAGGACGAAGCAGAGATGCCAGCTGTAGCTGCACATGTTAATGCTGACGAGATGCTGAGTTCATGGCCATGTATGCATGTATAGTGTGTATGTGTGTATGTATGTATGTATGTATGTATGTATGTATGTATGTATGTATGTATGTACGTATGTACATACCTACCTTTATGCAAATGTTAGAGTTGCACATTGATGCCTGCAGTTGCGGTGCTGATTGATCGCAGTGCGCGTCTCGATTATTGGACCTATACCTGCAGTTGCTATAAACGTGTGCAAGCAAACGCAGACATCTACATGCTCATACATCTACGAACTACAGATACTGCTCATGTAACCATCGAAGGCTGTTAGGATGTTAATCTGTCGGGCTAGCAGGACCTTCTCCTACGGCCGGCTCCAGATCTGTGCAGCACTGAGATCAGAAGTCCCAGGCAGCTGAAGCCGCGACGCATCATCTCTGCCAGGTCCACCAAAATGGAGCTCCTGCTGCTGGATGCATCCGCCTTGGATGGGTCGTCTGCTACTTCACCAAGTCCCCATCGCAGCTTGCTCAGGCAAGAACCTTGGACGTCGTCTCCGTTTTCGATGGTCATTTCGCTTTCACCACGAAGGCGCCGTGGTTGTTCGATGACCCCTTAAATAACAAAAATACACATAAGATTAAGGCCCCTTATAGTTTCAGGTAGGTCCTTAATGCTCTAGGCTTCTGCTCCCTTGAGCTGCACCTTCTCCGCAGGAAAGTCCCTTCCTCATTTTCACAGAAGAGCCGGGGCCCCGATGGCAAGATGATGCTCAGGGGCTCAATATATTATTATTATTATATAATTACTATAGTTATAAACTAAGAAACCCCCCCAAAAAAAAAATAGTATAGGTAATTACTTAGGCCCCTATAAAGGCTTTACACCGGACACTCCCAGGTGGTCGGACTCGGACTTCCTGGCGAGTGGTGGTGAGGCGCGCCGTGCTGTGCCCAAAGACCGGGCCCACGACCAGCTTGTGATCGCGTTACCTAGACCGCCCCGGCTGCCCAAACGACATGGGTGGGGAGCCTTTGAAACAAGCCTCGGCGCGGAAGGAATTGAGAAAACGTGCAGGTGGATGGAAATACGATGGAAAAATTGAGCAACTCTCGTTTCTTGAGACTACTGATAAGGGATCAATGCCGCCGCCTCCTCATAAGCAATCGTGATAAGAAGAACGGAAAGCAAGGAACAAGCTGACGGAAAGAGGATGCCATGCTGACGGCTACAATAAGACAAGAAACGGTCATCAGACAACCAGAGATTCCCCCCAGATATACTTGTTGGAATGTGGACTTTGCCTTCCACCGCCCGCCAACAAACTGGAAGAGGAGTTGGTTTTCGCACCCTTCAACCCCTGCAACTGCTTCCACAGGTTTTCTGCGACATATGGCCACGGGCATAGTAAGAAAGCCAGCCATGCACCAGCCAGGGAATGCTAAATCACACAACTCTGAGAAGAGGAGCTGTGCCGTGCAGGACCATCGCGTGTACATTTGGCATCGTCGTCACGGTCGCTTGATTCGGCGGTTGTGTGGCACCTGTCTCAGGGTGCCAACAGACACAGTCCTGGATTGGATGACAATGTAGCTGGAGTCACTTCTTTCCTCATTTGATGTGCGCATGTTTTCATCTTGCAATCTCTGCAGCTACCTGGCTCACAGAGGGTACTGCCTTCCTTCGGTTGCTGGTTTTGCTGGAACCCCAGCATTTCTTCCATACATGATGTAGAGCACTGCGACCCTGCCTAACTCTTCCGCAACTTCAGGAAAGTTGGCTGGCACTGAGACAAAATGCACCGGCCCGAGCTGCAAAACCGAGATCGAAGCTCTTGAACTAATTGAGAGATGCAGGGGTCTGAACCATTGCTACTCTCATCCCCTTTGCCCCTTCATATAACCATCATAACAATAACAATGATAATCATCTTAACAACACTACTACTTATAATAGTTATATTCTTTTGTAAGAATAGCCCCTTCATCATTCTCCTATGGTTTCTGGTGGCCGAGGTTGTGCATTTGGGCCATCCTGGCCGTGACTGCATGCTCTCTTTGGTCCGTGAAGGGAAAGACTCCTGAGCGCTACATCCTGAGCGAGGAGCCATGCCTTCAGCTGCGTAATAGGGTTTAGGGCTTTTTTAGGGTTTAGGGTTTTAGGGTTTAGGGTTTTAGGGTTTTAGGGTTTAGGGTTGTAGGGTTTAGGGTTTTAGGGTCTAGGGTTTAGGGGTTGCAACTGTTGAGCCTGGACTCTCCGCGATGTTCATGTCAGGAGCCCAAGATTGAGTTGAGGAAAGGCTTCCTATCCAAGACGGAGGCATCCGCCCTTCGTCGCCTCGCAGAGAGCGAGATGTACCAGGACATCGGTGATGCAGAAAGTGGGAGCAAGTCCTCGGCGGATACTGCCGGAGGCGAAGAGCTCTCGGTGCTCAATATCTCTGATGACTCCGAGGATGGGAAAGAAGAATGGAGAGTTCTGGAAGACTTTCTTCAGCATGCCACGACTCTGGCGGGATGGGAAGGGCCGCCCCCTCCCGTTTATGTGACTCGCTGGGAGCCTTGGAGACCTGCAGGAGCCCTAAACCGATCTGGGCCTCTGCACCTGGATGCACGCCTGCATCCGGAGAGGCGCCAGACGCTTCTCGCGTATCTCACCGGGACGGGAGATCTGGGGAAGGATGGTGGAACTGTCTTCCCTTGCCTGGAGACTGACGATATGGATGCAAAGGAAGTGACTCGAAGGCAGAAGCTTTGCTCCCGAGCTGCGCGGCACCTGGAGCATGCACATGAGAAGTTGATGACACTTCGCGCGAAGGGTTTGGAATTACCTGAATCCAAGCAGTACGAGTTCTTGGAGGAGCATCCCGAACTTGCAGGCCTTCCAGCAGAAACTGCAGAAGGCATCAGGCCGATCAACTGGTTGTGGCTACCGGGATATGATGGTCTTGCTGCTGAGGCTCCAGGAAAGCTTCGTGCAGAGCCTCTGCATCTCTTGGCTGAGGCAATGTGCCGTGGTAAGGCGCCTGGTTTGAAAGTCTCATCGAAGGACGGGGATGTTTTGCTCATGGATGTGATGGAGCCCAGCGATTCGAAGAAGCGCAAGCTCCCGAAGGTGGATTGGCGCTTGTGGCATGCTGGGTGTAGTCCCATGGATGGCAACGGTTACAGGATTACGGCACAGATCTTTTTGCATGAGGTGCACTCTCTGAGGGCAGATGCTCAACATGAGGAGTGCGAGGGGTCACGCAATGCTCGTGCTTGCAATGTAGCTAGTCAATAGGACAATAGGGTCCTAGAGTTTCTTGGCACAGTAGAGGGGCACAACAGCTGGAGCTGAAAAGGGAATCTGGCTGACGTCGCACAGACATTGCAGTGGAAGCGGCCCCCCGGGTTGATCTCCAGGTCATGCTGAACCTGTCAATGCTGTGAGCTGGAACGGTCCGGAGCTGAGTGGGGAACAGCAGATGGCAGAAGCCGACATCATCCCGACACCCTGTATACCACTTAGAGAGCACGAGACGTGCGGTCGTTATAGTTCAATAAAAGAGTGAATCGAAGGCAGGAAGACGTAGCGTCTTGAGAACAGAAGCAGACCCGCAAAATGGCTGCCGCCGCCTTCAACGCAGGCTCTTGCTTTCACAGTGTGTGTAAGATGCTGTGATCGATGGACCCACGCTTTTCCCATATGCTTCCTGCTACTTAACGCTAAGCCCGATTCGCTCGCTTCATTGTACAGGGCCTCGATCAAGCAAGGTCGAGGCTTGCTGGCTTCAGCTTCCGATGACAACGGCATCATCATTTGGGCTGCCGCAGGCGTCGGCAATCTGAGAGTTTTTCAGGAAATCAAGTAACAGCAGAGTCTGTACCTCGATAGCACGATCCTCAGTAGAACTCGGAAACTGCAGAACATGCATGGACAGGCGCCAAAGAGCGTCCGCAACACATGGCTGCGTGGCCCTTACTGTGGCAGCATCTAAGAGTGAGTTCGCTGCACTTTTGCCCCGCCTCCGCTTTTCGCACAAAGACGTAGTGCCGGGTGATTGCTCCACAACCTTAATGATCAGAAGAATCCTCATGCCATGTAGTAGGGTCCAAATCCGGAAGCTAAATCAACGTCTGCCCAGGCGAGTTCGTGTCAATCGTCCATTTCTGCTCTTTGCTCCAGCTGACTAAAGCCCGCGACGGGCGAGTGTGGGCCTTGGCTTAGGGTTGTCTTGCATGGCAGCCTATGCAGCAAGAGATCAGCGAAGTTCCGACAAAGTCGCGAAGCCCTGAAGTTCTACGTCGCAAGCCGCAGAGCCGACCCCGGAGTTTAGCCGAGGGAGGAAGGTGAGGAAGGCCTAGGCGTGGTTGGGCCAGACTGACGCCTCGAGGATGAGGGGTTCAGGGTTTAGGGGTTTAGGAAAACATCTCGAACTCGCCCACACCCTTCTTTCAGCTTTCCAGACCCCCCAGTCGTCTTTCCAGACCCTCCAGTCGACGTCTCATGCAGGACTGGAAAAGGTTTCGAAAGCTCTTGCAGCCAACTGGGTTGATGCTAGATTCTTAAAGGCTTGATGACAGGGTATCTAGTTGAGAGCTGCGGCGTGAGGGTGTCTCGTTGAGGCTGGCGCTGCTGTGAGCCTTGAAAGGTGTCCGGAAGCTCGGTTTATCACATTCATGACAATCCGTCGTGGGATTATAAACATGAACATGGCTGTGATCGTGAAAGCGCATGCTCCTGCACAGCAGCACTTGTCGAGAAAGCAAAACGAGGCAGGTCGCGGCTGAAGCCCGAGTAGATGCGCCGGAATCTGGATGTGCAGCATCTTGGCATCCACGTGCCGACCAAAAGTCCGAAGATGCAACTGGTGCCAGGAGGGGGGATGACATGCTCGCGACTGAAAGCTGACCACCTATGTCCTACTTGGAAAGATGTGCAGTTCTACCAGAATCATCTTGCAGAAGGATAGCCCTTGGATACATACGAGGTACTAGTCCTAGCGCGGCCCAGAACGTAAGTCACCCAGAACCCTCTCATACTCTTGCTGCTGCTCTTGCGCATGTTGCTCCTCAGGCTCCTACGACGCCGCATGCTGTGCCGCGGTATAAATCGAAGCGATATTATGCGATCTTGACTGAGGGCACGTGCGTGGGTCCAAAGCCGTAGAGGCTCTCGGTACCCGCCCCACGCTCCCTTACAAGGCATTGGCAAAGAGTTTCGCCACTATCATCCAGAGCTTTCGCAGCCAGGACTTACGCCCGAACCGGACGGCACCGCCCGGCCGGACGGACGAAGCCACAGAGCACGTCCTCGGGTCGCAAGGTTTGCAGCTGCCTGACTGTGACCAGCCGAGGCATCGGAGCCGTGCCAAAGCTTGATGCCTGCCTTGTGCAAGGATACAACAGGAGCCCTTTTGCGCGCAAAGGCCTGCCCCAGCCCAGCGCCGACGCTCACATCGGAACAGGGATGAAGCCGGGAAGTGTCATTGATCATCCTCTTCCGCGCCCCGCCCTGGCCTCCAACGTAGCTTCCCAATCTTGTATCTGGTACTCCTTGCGAATTGCCGCGCGGACACGAGGTCCTGGCAGTGCACGCCAACATCTCGGCAGCCCGGTGGAGCGGGTGCTTCACCGAGCACCAAGCCCACGCACTAGCACAGCACGCCGCCTTGAACGAGTCAGCTCCAAGATGGGAGGCCGTCTTCGCGTTCCTCGATACATCGTCGCCTTGCCAGCATGCATCCGTATCCTCGACGCCCTCGCCGCGGCATTTTGGGCCCATGCCCGGATCCGGCTGCACAAGGGCAAGACCCGGATCTGGAATGCTGCCGGTGTAGAACCACCCAATATCGCTGACCTTGCAGTCGATTCCGAACCCGTTTGGGTTGGCGACTGGTACCTCCCCCCCCAATCGGGAGACGACTTGCAGGCGGCATGGTTCTTGCTGCAGTTCTGTGCCGCCCCCTGCGCCAACTATGTGCTTCGCATCTTGCCCCCGCACCTCATGGCAGACTACGCCGCAGCGCACGATGCTGCAGTTGCCCGGTATTTGGCTGCTCTGGTTGAACACGGCGACCCCAGCGCTTTGGTGGACTGCCGTCCCGCGCCTGTTGCGGCCCTCGGTCACCGCTTGGGTTACACGCAGGCCCGGCCTACTGGCAGTCGTCGCCCAGCGCGCCTTCGCATCCCCCCCCCCAGTTGGGCTCGGAGATGGACCAGTGCCCGAGCTGCGCGAACTCCTTGCCGATGTGCACTGGGACTCTGTCTAGTCCTGTGGTTGCGCCGGCGCCGCACGTTACAGGTAGCTCGCAGTAGCACAGGGAACCTCGATGCAGACACGCCAACGGCTAAAGTAAAAAGCAAAATCGTGGCACAGCGACAGGCGACGTGTTCCGTCGCTTGGTCGCACGTGTGCTCGTCAAAGACTGGACGGGCACATTCGAACGAACTACGGGACCTTCCCAGCTCGCCCTGCAAACTCGGGCGGGCATGGACGCACTTGCCGCGTGCGTGCGAGCATCCTTCGACGCCAACGCCGACACAGTCGTGGTTTCCTTGGATGGCCGATGCGCATACGACTGCATGTCTCGCGCCGCCTTCCTCCCCTAATTACGGGACGTCGCCCCTGAGTTGTTTCCTTTCGCTCGGCTCTTTTATGGCCGGGCCTCTGCACACTGCTGGTGGGATACGGAGGGCATATGTCGGGACGTATGCCAAAGCGAGGGCAGGCGACCCCTTAGCAGCCGCCCTCTACGCCCTACAGTAGGCCAACATGACGCATTTGTCCAAGCGTCGACTTCGCTCCACCACGAGGACGCATTACTAGGTGTTTTTTGGACGACCTTTACCTGATCACGAAGCGAAAGCGAGCCCGCGAGGCCCGTGACACCATCGCCAATGTCGTGCAGGAGCATCGTGGCATCACGTCCAACAACGGCAAGACCAGAGCTGGCAGCGCTACATCGCGCTACAAAATCAGCCCCCGGCCGGGGAGCAGGCGTTTGGGCGAGCCGACCGAACTCGCGGAATTGCAGCGCAGCGGCCAATGCCTCCTCGTCCTGGAATGCCGACTCACAGGGGCTTGTCCGACAGCTCGTCCGCGTCAGGGACCTCCGAGCGCCACCAGCCCTTTTCGAGCTGCCGCCTCCACCGCTCGGACGCAAAGATAGGCGTGCGGTGTGCTGTCAACGACCAAACGGTGTTTGCGCCGCGGACTTTTCTTTCTTTTTCTGTTTTTATCTCCCTCTCTCTCTCTCTCCCTCTTTCTCTTTCTCTCTCTC
>CAJNJA010011012.1:532-13887 GCA_905231915.1 Symbiodinium necroappetens | reverse complement strand
CAAACGTCTCCTTCTCGGGGTTAGGGTTTCAGGGTTTTAGGGTTTAGGGTTTTAGGGTTTAGGGTTTTAGGGTTTTAGGGTTTAGGGTTTAGGGTTTTAGGGTTTAGGGTTTATAGTGTTTAGGGTTTTAGGGTTTTAGGGTTTAGGGTTTAGGGTTTTAGGGTTTAGGGTTTATAGGGTCACCTATAGTCTCCATTGTAGTTCCTTTTGGGGGATATCTTATAAAGTCCTTAAGATATAACTGGTTAAGCCAAAAAAAGGAACTACAAGGGAGACTACAGGTAGGAGGTGGGTGCAGGGTTCCGGGTTCCCCCCAAAAAGAACAGTTACACGGTGTATCAAAGGGTTAAGGGCTAAGGGGTTAGAGTTTCGAGGTTCAGGGCTTGCAGGAAAAGGATGCTCTAGTTTTAGGATCCTCTCACCAAGCAGGAAACCCCTCCTGAACGATCTGGGGTTGATTTTGGACGGCCTCAAGCACGACCCCGTCGACAAAACGGCAAACAGTGAGCCCGAAGCACCATAAACTTAATCGTATGTCCGAAACCCGAAACCTTACCCCTAAGAAGATGAACAAATAGTATCCGCCTCGGGTCCCCCTAAACCCTGACGCTTACGGTATGCCTCCTCGGAGAAATGCAAACCTACAAACTCCTGGTATCCTAAACCCATTACGGATCAGGGCTTTAAGTACGTAACTGAGGAGCACTTCGGACCCAGTGGGTGATTTAGGTCTTAGCACTGACGGTTTAGGGTTTAGGGGATGATCTCTAGCCCAAGTTCCGACTTTCTAGAGTTCATCTAATGAACTCGAAAGTAGCACCAAAAAATAGGGAGACCGTTTTCGTCTTCGTTTTGTTCAGACTGAACAAGGAACATCAAAACGACACGATGAACAAAGCAAGCCCACCAACAACCTAACCGGGACACTCGCGGTGCTCAAGACGATGAGGGTTTAGGTTGTCTATGTTGGAGCTCCTTTCGCTCAGAAAAAGGCTTTGGGGTTCAGGGCTTAGGGGTTTAGGTTGACGATTTTGGGCCTTTTAGTTTTAATGGGTCTAGGGTTTAGGGTCTCAGCTTCTGTATGAACACCTGGTGCTTAAAAGCTTGAGCCGAACACCCAAAATCCCAAAGCCCCTTAAGTTCCCTCAACCCTAAACCCAGAATCCCTAAGCCCCTGGAGGACCGATCGAAGGGCAAATGCCAACGCCTGAGAGTAGATCGACCTTTATTCATGGTTGCAATAACACTACCGATACTCTCCATTGTAGTTCCTTTTTGGGGCTACCTTTTAGGATCCTTCATATAGAAGTGGTTAAACCAAAGTAAGGAAGTACAGTGGAGCAATCCTAGAGACTCCAATACCCCTTGATTAAGGACCTTATAAATCCTATGAGGGATCCTACTCTATTTTAAGGAATAATTCCTTATCTACGGGAGATTGGAGTCTCTGGGATAACACTGGGATCCCACATATGGGGTTTAAAGGCCAATTCTGAAAGGGGGATTCCAGAAAACCAGTTGATCCCTAAACCGTAAAACCCTAAACCCTCAACCCTGCCTAACACCCTAAACCCTAAACCCCTAAACCCTTTGATCCTCCCAAAAATCCTGTGCCACCCCGAGCCATGCCCCTCCGCTGCTTTGCACCTTCGCGCCTGCGGATGTCAGATGTCATAAGCAGCTGAAGCACCGCCGTAAAGCCTAAACCCTATAACCCCATAACCCCATAACCCTAAACCCTATAACCCCATAACCCAAAACCCCAAATCCTACACCCCAAACCCTAAACCCCACACCCCTAAACACTAAACCCTAAATCCTAAACCCTAAACCCCACACCCCTAAACAGTACTTAAGTTGCAGTTTGGGGGTTGGGTTTTTAGGGGGCGTGGGGATGAGTCGGCTTGAAGGATCCTCGGGTTGGGACTTCGGGTTCAGCCCCCACCTGGAAACCCTGCGACCTTGGGTTTAGGGGTTTAGGGGTTTATAGGGTTAAGGGGGTTTAGGGGGTTTAGGGGTTTAGGGGTTTAGGGTTTAGAGGTTTAGGGGTTTAGGAGTTTAGGGTTTAAGGGGTTATAGGGGTTTAAGGGTTTAAGGGTTAAGGGGGTTTAGGGGGTTAAGGTGGTTAAGGGGGTTTAGGGTTTAGGGGTTTAGGGGTTAGGGGTTTAGGGATTAGGGGGTTAGGGTTTTAGGGGTTAGGGGTTTAGGGTTTAGGGGTTTAGGGTTAAGGGGGTTAGGGGTTCAGGGGTTTAGGGGTTTAGGGTCTTATACCTTCATGACTGAGAAAGTTTCTATTCAGGGTCTGGTTTTAGGGTTTAGGGTTATGACTGAGAAAGCTTCTGTTCAGGGTCTGGCTTTTGGTGCATATGGCTAAACTGTGCTAAGCTTGGGCACTGTAGCCTCAGCCGTTCTATGATTCTATGGGATGACTGAAAAGAACACCCACCTCTTCCCGAAACGCTCAGCGCCTAACCCCGTAGCCGTTAAGCCTCGTAAGGACACAACCCGCGGCAAAGCCAAAAAAGCAACATCAAAACATATGAATCGTAAAGAATATAATAACAAAAATAGTGCCGAAACAATCAGCTCCAGAGCCTGCAAAAACTCACCAAACTTCAGCACTACATGCCCTCCCGTGGACATTTAGGGTTTAAAGTTTACCAAGACCCTCCATCTACCCTCAATTGGACCCTAAATACCCATCAATTCAAAGCATATACCCCTATTTGAGGCTACAATGAGGGTGGTGGTAGGGTTCTTCACTTCCAGAGCGGGTTTTCAAATCTGAGGGGCTTCCAGCCGGAAGCTAAAATTTGTTTCACACAACTCGGCACTCCGTGTGGGTAGTTCTCTCAATTAGGCTCCCTTTTAGGATCCTTTGCTTATACGCAGAAATTCAAACATTCTGTCGAGATCAAAGGGCCCAAAATACAGTACCCGGTACTGCTAGTTCTACATAGTGTCTCCATTGTAGTTCCTTTTTGGAGGTTACCCTTTAGGATCCATAAGAAAGAATTGGTTAAACCAAAAAAAGGAACTACAATGGAGACTATAGGTAAGAACCACATGACACCCAGCACAAGGGTTGGGCATCAAGGTCCCGTAACCTTCAACTCGCCATGTTGGTTTTACACAGGCAGTGAGTTTCCACCTTTCTGGAAGTCACGGTACGTCGCTCAAAAGAAACCACATGCTCAAAACCACCTATTCCTTGACTCAAAGGTCTGGAATACAAAAGCCCCAGTTAACGCAGAACCAAAGCTCAATGTGACTTAACCTCTAAACCCAAAACCCTAAACCCCAAACCGAACCCCTAAAATCCTAAACCCCTAAACGCCTAAACCCCTAAACTCCTAAACCCTAAACCCCCTAAACCCCTACCGCCCCTCAACCGGAAGCTAAATCCTAAAGCTGGGCTCTTGTTAAGGGTTTTAGTTTAAATGACCCTAACAAGGTAACCATTTTATTTACTATGGATCCCTATTATGGTAACTTAAATAAAATCTTTTAACAAGAACCCAGTAAAGGCCCTGCTGCGGGGAGACCTCCGTCGCGGCTTCGCTGCTGGACCGGTGGGTTTGTGCTCGTATGGCCGGAACTCTCCCTGGGTGAGGCTTGGGTTCCTTTATACCTACCAAAAAAAATATATACATAATATATATACACCCATACATCTACACACATAGAGAGAGAGAGAGAAAAAGACTTAGATATCGATAGATAGACGGATAGCTAGACAGGTCTGCGCGTTTCGGCCTATCCTGTGTTCTTTGTTCTGGGCATTTGAGTTTGGCGAAGGCAATATGGGGGGTGGGGCCTTCATATTTGGGTCTCTGGGTTTCGGTGTACTTGTGTTATAATCCCAGAGGCTCCATGTACACTACTATGATGGAACTAGGCTCCCCAAAGCCGTAATAAGGATGGTCTTCTGGGGCCCAATTCCATAATGGTAGTCCATATGGAGCCTCTGGGAATGTAGGCTTATGGAGCTACTCTTACTGGCTGTTCAGACGGATCATATTTTCTAGCATCAGAGGGCATTCTTCCACGCACCCACCGAGAAAAACAAAGGGCCCAACCCCAAACATAGTGGATCCTGAACCCAAACCCAAATTCGACATGCTAAGCCCCATAAACGCTAAACCTGGAACCCTAAACCCGGAACCCTAAACCCGGAACCCTAAACCCGAAACTCTAAGCCTTAAACCCTAAACCTTAAATCCTAAACCCGGAGCCTTATCAACCTTAAACCCTAAACCTTAAATCCTAAACCCGAAACCTTAAACCCGAAACCCTAAATCCTAAACCTTAAATCCTAAACCTTAAACCCTAAACCTTAAACCCTACACCTTAAAACCCAGACCTTAAATCCTGAAACTTACACCCTAAACCTTAAACCCCAAACCCGAAACCTTAAACCCTAAACCTCAAACCCTAAACCTTAAATCCTAAACCTTAAACCCCTAAACCTTAAGCCCTAAACCTTATACCCTAAACCAGGAGTTTTGCAGGGGCGCAGCGCGCTCAAGTTTGTTAGCACTATATAATATTTTTGTGAAGCGCATCAGCGACGCTTGTCGATCCGACATCAGGTCAGCACCAACGTAGGCAGCGAAGAAGATGCCGAGCTCGAGTATGCCTGAGAAGTCCGTGCACTTGCCCCCGATGTGGATGGTCCGGCAGACCGATCTCAACCCTTCCACTGCTCGCTTCTGTGCATCAGCTACTCCGGGGATGTGGTGAATGGACGTGCCTGCAACAGATGGCACGCGGCAGTTCAGCCGGATGCTACAAGGAGGCAGTGGAAGGAAAACCACTTTGTTCCAAAAGGGTGCAATTTGCAGCAATTCTGATGGCACGGGCCGATTGCTCGGCAATGTACCATCCGGTAAACAACATGTGTCCTTCTTGCTCCAATAAGGCAATAGAATGCTGTCCACGAGAGTACCCAGACTCAGGCAAGCGGTAGCAGAAGTAGACGCATCTCCGAGACGAGAGCTGCCGACCTCCAAGGCCAAGCGATATAGGCCGGGCAGGACATCTGGTGTGGAGAAATGCACATGTAGGTTTTGCACGAGGTATTCTGCCAATTGCTGTGAACGGGGAGCAGTCACCACGACGAAGTTCAGAAGCATGTCCTCAGCTGCATGGCCGAGATCCGCAGCGCTCTGCCAGTATTGTTGCAAGAGCAATGTTTGAGGGTCCTGCCGATAGGGTTTGCCCTCGTTGCAGACCGTGTGCAGATGCAATTCTGGCAACACGGCTGCTAAGGTCAGCAAGCAGTCCGCAGACGCTGCTATAGCAGGGTTCTCCGCCTGCAGGATGGCATTGTACAACTCCAAAGTCAGGACGCCAGCTCCCAGACTGCTGACACGACCGCGAGCATCACCAGCTCGCCAGAGCATGTAAACAGCCAGCAGCAAATCCAGCAGGGGAAAGCCAGCAGGCATCTCCAAGTGCCGGAACAGCAGAGCCAAGCTTTTCAAAACAGTGACCATGTCCTCGGTGCGTCGCACGCTGAGGTGCTGCAGCCCGAAGAGCTGCCCCAAACCGCGCTCAGCACGGGACCCTGCGGAAGGACTCGACGAAGGACGTGCTCCCTTCTTCATCAGTGCCACAGCGGAGAGCACTTTCGGGGGCATGTTGGAAGTGCCGACTATCCTAAACCTTAAACTCTAAACCTTATACCCTAAACCTTAAATCCTAAACCTTAAACCCAAAAACATTAAATCCTAAACCCTGAACCCTAAGCTAAAGAAGCCCCTGCTGAGACCCGAGCTCCCGTTCGGAGCCTTGCCGACTCAGCTTCATCGATCCTCACGGATTAGGGTTTTGGGCTTTTCGGGATGTAGGGTTTAGGCCTTAACGCGAAATGACTAGGAACTAGAAGAAGATACTTTTGTTAACGATTCAGACCTCTATCTATTCTTCAGGGACTCAGAGAAGCGAATCAAGCGAGCCTGTGGCACATTGGCCAAGCCAGAACAGACCTCCATCTTTTGTTTGATCTGAAGCCTTAAACTTTGCAATCGAAAACCCGAAAAAAGGACCCCAATAGCAGGGTTTTAGGCACCAAAACGGACACTCTGAAATGCTTGTTGGTATCTACGGCTCAATTTTTGTTTTAGAGACCTCGATCCGGTCCTAAATTAGCCCCAAACTCCAAATGGGGTTTTCCGAAAATAGGGGTAATATAGTACCCTAAATAGTAGGAAACCCTATTATAAGGATCCCCCAAATAAGGTACCCTAATTTTCGGAAAACCCCAAATCTCAACCCCCCTCTGAATCATTGCTAGGACCTACAAGGATCCTTTTCTTAAGGGCTGAGTACCCTAGCCCAAAAAGTAGGATTATATAAGCCCCAAAAAGGTTAAAGGTTATCTACTCAGCCCCTTAGTTTCAAAACTCTAGAGCAGCAGACCTCTAGCAAGTAAGCTCCAACTCTCGAAGCCCTGAATTCAGGGCCCCGTCCTGTGGGGCTTTTTCAATTGCGCTTCCGCCTGCAGTCGTTGTCCTGGGGGAGGCGCTTTCCATACCAGGCAGGCGAGCTTTCCAACGCTCAACTCCCCTAAATTCCTAAACCCTAAAGCCCTCAGATTCCCAAAGGTCATCAGCCTGAAAACCTCAAAACCCTCAACACACTCGACCTCAAATGCGAAGTCGAGGTTCGGTTTTGGGACCGTGAGATAGCATTGGATATTAGGTGCAAGGCCGATGTGGTAGGCTGCCTATCGTGAAGGCTTATGAGGGGCCTCAGGGTCCAAGGAGGTCCGTCCAGAGCCTCAAGGGTTTAGGGTTTGGGGATTATAGGGGTTAGGGTTTAAGGTTCAGCGAGTTTGATTTAAGGGCTTTGGCGCGTCAGGGTGTAGATTCGACATGTTTGAGGTTTCGTGCTTTAGGCTTTAGGGCGTAAAAATATGCAGCGCGTTTGAGGCTTACAACTCTTTAGACCAACCATTCTCGACATGGGGCGGATTGCATCGCGCTCGAGCTCCGTGGCACGCAGCCGCTGCTGCAGCTTCTCTTGAAGAGACTCCTCAAGAGCTTCGGGGTAATGTAGGGCCCTTAATAATTAGAGTAGGATTTTGGAGGTTTCCTTTTCATAGTTATAGTATAAGATACCCCCAAACCCTATTCTAATTATCAAGGTCCCTATATACTACATGGGGGGTGCCTTACGTAGGGTTGGTTTGTTGAAGGGCCTGCAATGTCGGTTGCTGGATTAGACGAGTTGTAGATTGGAGTCCCGGAACTCCCATTTGCTGATCTGCAGTAGCTCCTTTGGAGAGAGGGCTAATATGAGCTTGAGATATCGAAGGCTTGAGTTGGTCGTGATGTGACTTCTGCTAGTTGCTCGGTATGTTCATAACATGAACTCACCCCCCGTCTGCTTATTGCGGCCCCGGCTTACCCTGAGGATGCAAGCGGCATGTGATCCAAAGTAAGTGAAAAGTTGAACATTGTCCTACCGCTCTACTTTCCGCCAAACACCAAAACACTCCGAACCCCAAACCCTATACCCTACACCCTGAACCGTATGCAGTCAGCACAGCCGAGCTGCCATCTTCGCCATCTGCTCCTGCAGCTTTTCCAATTGCTCCTGAGCACTGAACCTAACCAGAGAAGCCCAGTAACATCAACAATTATGAGCGGATTTGGGCGACTATTCTCATATGACTACATTGGGACTACAAGAGGGTGCTGTGAGTTATTCATGAATCAGACCTTTATATCAATAGGTTGCTGGGTGGTTATAAGGCCGATATTATAGGGTTCAAGGGACAGAAACCCACAACAAAAGAAACATGGACGTTGAACCGAAAACAGCTTTAAGGGTGTAGGCGTTCTAGAGTTTCAGTTCAGGCAGACAAGTTCAAGGTTTGGGTTGCAGTCCTAAATCCCACGCGTGATGACCCCGCGACTAAGAACCCCAAATCCCAAAAGCCAAACAAACACCAAGGGTTTAGGGTTTAAGGTTGAAGGGTTTACGGATTTAGGGGTTTACGGTCTACAGGCAGCGGTGAAATGCCGAAACGACCCTTCCGGAAGCTACTAGACCCCTTTGAACGCTCCGGTTCGGGCGAAAGCAAAGAAGTCACGACCGGAAGTCACCCTTGAACGCACAGGCCAATGGGAAGCAATCGGCCGCCCAAACATCATCAAACTTGTTGCTTCGCCCTCTGAACGCTAGCAATCCAAGGTCGTTAAACACACAAATTTGGTCAGGTCCCGTATCCATTTCCCCGAGTGAACGCAAGCTTTTGAAGAGTGATATCGATATAGCTGTTTATGGGGATGTTGGCTGCTCCGATACCTCTTGTTAAAGGTTTGGGGGCTCAGATACTATGGTGCGCATGTGAAGCCTCCGATACACCTTCCTCAAAGTTTTTCTGCTGCCTCTGCGGGGGTTTTGGGAGCATCCGATACACCTTCTTTCATGGTTTTGGGTGCTCAGATACGCCTTCCTCGCTATGGGGTCGATACACCTTGGTTTGGGCTCAGATAAAGCCTCCTAAAAGGGGTTTTGGGGTGTCCGATACACCTTGGTAAAGGGCTTGTGGGGGCTCAGACACAGCTTCCTAGAAGGGTTTTGGGAACCGTTAAAAAGCACTGAATTAGGGACTTGTGCCCAGATTTGGGGCGCCCCATACACCTTGTGAAAGCGCTTTGCTGGCGTCCGATACACCTTCCCAAACGGGTTCTCGTGCGTCCGATACACCGATACACCTTGTTAAAGGGTTATGGGGGTCAGATACACCATCCTAAACCGGGTTTTTCGGACTTCCGATATACACACCTTGCTAAGTGGCCGTATAAGGGCTCAGATACAGCTTCCTAAAGGGATGTTTGGGCGTCCCATATACCTCGTCAAAAGGTTTTGGGGGCTCAGATATAGTTTCCTAAAGGGGTTTTGTGGTTTTTTTCCGATACACCTTGTTAAAGGGTTTTGGGGTCAGATACACCATCCTAAAGAGGTTTTAGTAAAGGGCTTGTGGGGGCTCAGATACAGCTTCCTAAAAGGGTGTGGGGGCGTCCGATACACCTTGCAAAAGGGTTTTGGTGGCTCACATACACCTTCTTACAAGGGGTTTTGGGGCATCCGATACACCTTGGTCAAGAACTTTATTAGGGGCTCTGATACACTTTGTTAAAGGGTTTGGGGGGCTTAAGTAGACTTTCCTAAAGTGCTTGTTGGGTCCTCTCACGGTTTCTGTGAAACTAATCTTCAAATCGTAGCGCTAGCTTCTGGGCCCGGTACGCCAGCACATCGCACATCACTTCACGTTCGCCTTTGGTGGCGGCTTCGCCACAAACTGGCGTGACCGCAATCCACCGAACGTCTTCCGCCAATCCACCCTTGATTTAGCTGTAGCAAGAACACCTGCGTCCAAGTCTGCTTTGTTGAATATAGAAACTGCATATATGCTCAAAGGCTTTGACAGTGTAGCCTGCTTTCTCAATGTCCGTCTGGTGGAAAGAGTGCTCCAAGAGCTGATGCACATCCTCGCTGTGGTTCAAGTCCCCTTCAGAAGCTTCAAAGGATGCTTCTCCTTCTACGGGCTCAGCGTCGGCAGCCTGCTCCTGTGTAGTTTCTGTTGGCTTTTCCTGATGCTCCGGTGTGGCTCCTGTTGGCTTTTCCTGATGCTCATGCGCGCCCGGAGCGGTCGAGGATGCATGGGTCGCACCGTGACAAGTCCGAGACCGAAGCTCTTTCAAAAGATCATCGACTTGGGATAACAGTTTCCGCCTCTTCGGGCTCAAGTTCGGCACGTCCGTAGATAACTCCTGCTTCTTTCAGCCTTTGCCGTGTCCTTGCTGGTGGACGATGAAATCTTCCTGACTGAAAGAAGCATTCTCTTTCTTGCAATTATGCCAGAACTTATGCACTGATTGCACCCAGGAACCGCATGCGCACTTGGCACGTTTAGGAGCCAACTGCTCCAACATGTCCAGTGCCTGTGATGCAAAAAGCTCGTCACGATGTTCCGGGCACACCAAACTGCCGTAACTCCTACGCATATGCATAACGGACGAGCAACCGAGAACTACACCTAAAAGCTGATCTGGTGTTTATGCAAGGGGTTTTGCGATACACTTTGTTACAGGGCTATAAAGGGGTTTGGGGCGTCCCATACACCTTCCAAAAGGGTCTTGGGGTCAGACGGGTTTTGGGGCGCGTCCGATACACCTTGGTAAAGGGCTTTAGGGCCTCGGATACACCATCCTAAAGGGATTTTAGGGGCGTCCGATACACCTTGGTAAAGGGCTTGTGGGGGCTCAGATACAGCTTTCTAAAGTGGTTTTCGTCCGTTCGTGAAGACGATGCGGAAACAAACGTGCGGAAGGAAACTCAGGGTTTTGGGGTTTACGCTTTACAGGGTGTCTGACATGGCTTTGTGGGTTTAGGGCTTACCCAGCCGAGGGCCCAATCCTCAACCTGAGACGTCTACCACAAGCGACTAGCCTGGGTGTCTTAATTTAGTATCCTAATCCTCCTAATCATAGGATGCTCCTGCAGTTGCCTGCACACAGTGAGTCGTCAGATGCAAATGTAGAGCTGCGCACATGCAGCCATTACAAGTGCCCGACCCGTCCAGCCAAGCCACGAAAGCCACTCTTGCGTGTTGTCCAATTTCCCAGCTGTGGCTCCCAATAGGCCCAGATGCCACCAGCTTCAGGCAACGAAGGCTGCACGTGCCAGAGCGTCGCAGTCCAGGCAGGCTTCGATGGTACGGTTGTGCATGCAGAGCGGTGTTGGCAGAGCTCTGCCTTTCCCACGCCTCCCATCGAGCTCCCCTGCTGTAGCGGTCCCACTCCAGCAGCGTATTTGCCTGAATACTGGTGGGAAACTAATCAAACGCAGGGGTAAAGCTGCGCACGTGCAAGCACGGCGCATGCACACCCTTGCCAGCCAAGTCGCGCTACTCGTTCCAGCTTCCAACCCTCCCAACCATCCCAGCCCAGTGGTCCTCCCAGGTGATGTTGTTGCGCTTTCGGCGACGGCGCTTGCGACGGAGTGGCATGGGCTGGGGGCTCGGTGCATGTGGTTCCGGCGGTGGGCCCGGGGGCTCTTGCAGCAACTCAGGCCGAGGAACACTCGGCCTCAGGCGCAGTGCCAGCATCGAAAAGTACGCTCACTATTGACAAACATGCTCACTCTCCGACGGGCATGGGACTCGGAACGCATGGTGCTCCGAAGAAGTTTTTGCGAGCACTTGGTACATGGAGACCAGGGCACTCTCTGCACTGTGATGACGCAGAGACATCAGGATGCAGTAACAGCGGCACATTTTGACGCAGAGACAACAACAACAGCAGCAGCAACAACAGCAGCAGCAGCAGCAGCAGCAACAGCAGCAACAACAACAACACCACCAGGCCTGGGAGCATCAGGAGGCATTGCTGCATGAGCACTAGGGAGAGAGGGCACAACGGATTTATGGTTCGCCTATAAGGCATGCGCACCACAGCTTTGGAGAGTATTGCGTGACGTGCAAGGGCTTGACCAAAAAGTTCTTCGTGCCGAATTTGACGCTACGTCGTCAGGACGCTGGCTGTTGGGTTTGAGCCGCCGGAGTCCGGCGCTGCCCCAGACACGGCGTGCTGACTCTCCGAGGTCGGGTTAACCTGACACCACCCAGCCACTGCCTAAGCCAATGCGCTAGCTCGAATGAACGGCACCAAGTCACCAGGGTGCACAGGCGGCTGCCCTGTCTAGCCTACATCAGATTTTAATTACAGTCCATACAATTCTGCATTTTGCGGATTTTGGGAGTTTTGGGCCTAAGGATTGAAACTGATGACGTTGGACTCGTGGTTTAACAGCCTCCCGCTTCATCCAAGACAAATCCCACGGAACGCATTGTCAAGTAGCCGTCGTCTGTACTGTGCAATAGGGGGTAGAAGGCTACCCTTGCGCCACTGCTTGGACGTGCTGGCACGTTTCTGCATGGCATACCATCTAGTAGTCTCTCTCTGCATGGGCTGCACGCGGAAGGGCGCAGCTGCCTGGAGACGCTCCCTGAAATCAGCCCTCGCTCTTGTTTCCAGTCGCACGGCAGCCAAAGGAGGGATGTGCTTGCAACAGCGAAATGCAGATCGCATCATCCAAAGACGACAAGCGGACGGCTACTCTAAGGGGGATTGCCCTAACCTCAGCCAACTTCTTAGCCCAAGCTCAGAATCCGTCAACCCTGAGCCTCTTTGTATCACGGTGAGGACCCAAAGGTTCGTGGTTCGGGTTCCGGTGTTTTTTGGTGCGCCCCAGACACCGCAATTAGAGCCGAAACCCCAACCCCACGCCACAGCCCCCGAACACAGCTAAACGCACAACTGCATCAACCCTAAACCGCCAAACTCCAAGAACGCTTCCCTCTCCCCACCACCACCACACACACACAAACACAAATCGATTTCCCGGCACGCACAGCTCCTTATTGAGGCTAAACCCGAAAGCCAGCCCTAAACCCTAAACTTCTCAGCCTTGGACGCTGAACCCTAAACACGGTTTAGGGTTTAGGGCTTAGGGTTTTTTAAGTGCAGTAGCCCTCTTTCCGTGCCAGCGAACTCGCCTCTCTTGAGGCGTGAACTTGTAGAAAAGACCTATCACAGCAAATCATGTAAGACTTACAGCTAGTCTCAATTTAGGGTTTAGGGCCCAAGCACCCCGAAGCCCATCGACCCCGGCTTGAGGAGGAGCTCCTTGAGGCTTTTCCGCTCCTTCATCAGCTTCTCCTTGGCGTCAATTAGGGTACTCAGGGAACCTGATTCGTCATAAACCCTACAGACGCTAAACTCTAGGAATAAACCTTAGGCCTTTTATATTAGGGTTCGTTATGTGAATCCTAATATTTTTGGAGATAAGGCCAAGGTTTCACTTAATCAGGTCCCTGCATTACAAGGGGTTACTTTGAGGCTAATACAGGGGTTGCTATATGTTGCTATATGCAGAGGCTTTAGTGACTATGCGGTTCCTTCATCAGCTTTCTTCAGGGCTTCATAACAGGTGCCTTCTTTGGACTCGAATTGGGTTCCTTCTAAAGGGATCTACATGGGTTGCGATTAGGCTGCATTACAGGGGCCGTATCCATTGGAGTAGGTTCCTTATATTTTAAAGCTGTCTGAAGGAACCCGAGTGTTGTTCAATCATAATCAGGAAAAAATATACCTTAATTCCCATAGCTTAGTACCCTTAATAAGGTCATGCAGGATTTTTGTCATCAAACCCCAAGGGCTGCTAAAAAAAAACGCTTGGACACCCAAAACACTCGCACGTTCAACTCCAAAAGCCTTGGGCCCCAAAACTCTGATCCCCTATGGTTTAGGGTTAGGGTTTAGGGTTAGGGTTCAGGG
>CAJNJA010011011.1:0-13887 GCA_905231915.1 Symbiodinium necroappetens | reverse complement strand
AGGGCTTCAGGTTCAAGCAGGAGTAGTAGTAGTTCAAGCTGTTGCATATTACTGCTATAAGTAATCATACTAGAATACCATCATTACTGTCATTATGTTGAGAGTATGTTAGTGCTCTTGGGAGTACTACTATGACTTGTACGTCAGATACTTGGATACTTGTAACATTCCTAATGTGGTCATCATGAACAGCATGCTTCCAGCATATCGACCCTCATGCACACGGGCCGTGCCTGTGGTGCTCAAGCAACGACCGGTTCTCACATCTCGGAATTTTCGCCTACCCGCGAGAGACATGCGACGTTCAGCAAAGGTGCGGTGTCTTGGAACGCCTGGGAAGCTAACTCCGTTGCCAAGCCACTCCACGGGCGCTCCGTCCGCATCCGGCTGTACGTAAAATTCTCCGAGACTCTCGGAAGAGCCATGTTGCCGCTCGAGAGAAATTCCGGTTGCAAACCATCGGTAGAAGAACAACTCCTGGCAGCAAAGGCCAAGTTGTTCCCAAGACTTTCACGGCTTTTTGAAGGTTCACCCCGAGGCGCAACGGGCTCCTGCCAGTTTCGCACGTCCAAGTCTTTATAGTAGCTGTTCACCACCTGTTTCACCGAAAACGCACCCGAGGCGGCTTCAGATTAGAACAGTTCACGGCCCTGTCCGACGTCCCGAACAAAAGCTACAGGAATAGGAAACCGTATGGAACAATGCACACCGGGCCTGACACTCAGAAACCTCGGTATGCACCCGAGCTGCGGATTTACCCTTGAAAATGACAACCTCTAGTTGGTGACAAAGCAACTGTCGAGTTGCCTCTGCTTATCAGGGCCCGAGGCTAACACACGGAAGGCGATTGTGGGGAACATTCCAAAACCATGTGTAGATCGATGACAATATCAATGTTGAGAAGAACCAGCAGGACAAAAAGCAAACACAATAACAAAAAAACGCTCACCTGGATGTAGGCGCTGCACTGGAAGTTTGCAAGGCCTTTCGAACCGCTCGCGGCAAGCCAGCTTCCAGTGGCCTCGTGACATATCTAAGACCATCGTAGGAACCGATGTCTTCTGTAGTCTTTTGGTCTCCTAGCACAAGTCATGTGCAGGTTAACCAGGTTCGACCTTACTAAACACTATCTTGAAGACTTTCTCTAAGGTCTCAGTCCCAGTGGCACAGGTCAGAGCGAAGCCAGAGGTCGGGAGTTTGTTGGCTAAGGAAGTATACCTGGGAGTTTCTGACATGGGGCGTTTGTCCTCTGCCGCAGGTCGGCACGATTCGCTTTTGTTTCGGAAACTCCCACCTCTCACCCCAACAGCCCACCTTCAGCATCGTGCCATGGTCAAAGCGCTTCGGCAAGAGTCTCTTGCTGAGTATGTTGTCAAGCCCAGCCTGTGTTGAATCCATATACCTGCATGGCGAGCACTCTTCGACTCCCAGGCCGCCAATGAAGAGGAAATCGTCGCACCTCTCGAAGAGAGTCTGATCCAAGCATGGCGCTCTCATCAGGGACTGCGTGGAGGCAGTGTCATAATAAGCACGCAGACTCTGGCGACGCTTGGTGGTATGCCAACAGAGCACCGGGTCAGAAATGGCGCAAACTTCAACAGTCTTAGGGAAGGAATAAAGAGTGCCTGACAAACCAATCTCACGCCAGAGTTCTGTGCACTGGCTGAACAACCGGCACAGCTTGGCATTGAGAACTTCACCAGCGAGGAAGTACTTGCATGCTTGAGTCTGTGAACACTGGCTTTGACATTCCTCTGCATCCACAGCTTGCACCTCTGTCTCGTAAATGATGTTTATGAGTGCCGAAAGTTCGCACGAAAGCTCACCTGTGACGATGGGAAAGGGCGGCGGCCTGAACCTATTCTGGCTGCCTGCCGGGATTGCTGAAAAGGACTCGCTTGTCACAGGCAAGTTCTGCCCCCAGGGAGGCGGAGCACAATGGCAAGGATGCAGCCAAAAGTCGTTGATCGTCTCGGTGGATGGGTCATCCACCACAAGCGTCTGCACCCCTTCCTCTATAGCAGTAACCCTGTCGTCCGCGAAAGTCATGTTCGGAGAGTCACAGTGGAGTGTCTCCACTTCGAGATCGGCACGGACAAATGAGCCTCCGATCCGGAAAAAATCCTCTGTCCTGCCGTCCGCGAAAGCTTCGTTGATGAGGTCACCTGGGTGGTCTTTGGTCTGTGTTGGTGTTATTTTCACTGAGACCATATGCCCAAAAATAGTTGAAGAGAAACCGGGCCACGAAAACTGGTGCCAGCAGCTCAGGTGTCACACTTGAAATTTAACATTTAGAGACATCCCCTTACCTCTTACGTAGGCGTGTCGGCTTATGTAAAGTTTGGTGGCAAGGCACGCACCACAAGGCCGTTCAGAGTTTCTTTTCCACATCGGTGATACACACTGTGCTCTGATCCCGAACTTGAGGCATAGCTCCCGGCAGTGGATTGAACATATATGGTTGCGCAATCCTGGTGACAGGTGTCGTTTCTGCAGCCGTGCCTTGCATCTATGTCTCCAAAATGGAGATTGAATGCTTGCGAACTGGGCCCGGGCGATTCGTGACAGTTGTATTTTTTGAAGCTCGGCACTGCAGTGTTTTTTCGAAAATGGCATCCATCGCAAAGATGGGGTGTCTTGGAACCTGATGAAGCCCAGCGCCGAAGTTTGGCGAGAGCCAGAACAATGTCGCTGCTTTGGAGCTCGAGGGAAAGCTCGGATGTATTGCTCTTGGGTCAGCATGTAACGAAGCTTTTTATAGCGTAGCAAGACACAGCTGAGCGTGTAAACAGAAGTCGTCAGCTGACTTGCATTTTTGACTTTGGTTCGCTGTGAATGAAAAGGAATTGCGGTGCGTCCCTGCTGTGCCATGGCCACTGCTATCAATCCGACTGATGCTCAAGAGCATCCAAACCGTGATGACGTTGGGCATCAACAAGTTGTGTCAGGACGTTCAGATTAACCTAGCAACAACTGAATTCGTGGAAGCAAGCGAACTCAGGTCCAAGAAACATGCAATGCTGAACAGTTCAACTCAGTTAAGCCCTTTGCTGCGGGCGAAAAATTGTCCAGATGGTTGGCCAGTAACAGGTGATAATTTGTGGGACGCGCCAGAGAGAATGTTCGCTAGTTCCCCAACCACCCCCGGCATTAGTGAATCGCACTGTCTGATAGTTGCACAAGGGGCAGCATCGTCTCATGACACCCAGCAGCGGTCCGATACCGTCAGTTCATGGTGCATTTCTGGTGCCCTGCTTGCTTGCGAACTTACTGCGCTTGGCATGACAGGAGTGAACAAGCTGCCTTGCTGTTTCAAGAAAGTTTGCCTGAAGATCTCGCGGATTCGGGAGGACGTCGCTTCGGTGGGTTAGTGGAACAAGTTCTTCAAAGGCCATAGCAGCACCGGGAAAACACCAGGACCTAGACCCTTATCAGTAACTTTGGCGGAAGCCAAAACGCCTTCGGTGCCGCTGCTAAGAAGAGCTACTTACGTACGGATGACCACCTGTCTGTCTATGACGACGTGAACGGGGTCTGTGTTACCGGGCACCGTGCATAAACATCCCTGGAGTAGCTACACCATCTCTGTTGGGGGAATAACTGGAGAGTGTCAAAGACTATATGCTACCATCCAATCCAATGTCTTCTACAATTTTGAGAAATATAATTGGGCTTTTGGAGTTTAAACCTGCAAACCCTGTTTAAGCCAGCCATATCCACCCTCCACCGCAACTTGGCCCTCATTGCATAATTCCTTGTTCTTAGGGGGAGGCCCTGTCCCGATACTCTAAATCCTGAAGTGCGTACCGGGAGTCTCGTTCTGAAGGTATCGGCCACCACTTCTCCTCCGAACGCCATGTAGGCCGCAGAGGCGTTTTGGTAGTCGCCTACAGGCAAGAACCGCGGGAAGTCAAACACAAGCAAGATATGTTGCTGGGGTGACACTAAACACTCCAAAATGGCGATACAGTTTGGGGCTGTCCTGATGGACGGATCTTGCCCAAAACCTACGCCCGAACCTTAATGCTTTCACACTCGCCTGGTCCTGGTCGCTGGAGAACCCAGTCCCCGTTAGCTCCTCGGTTTCGGAAGGATACGGTACACAGGTATTCGGGCCTCTGGGTTTAAAATAGGTCAGTCTTTGAGTTCAGGGCTACTGTAGGGCTCGGTATTTTCAGGTTGTAGGGTTGGGTTTAACTGCAGGGACTGTCCTTGTTTGATACAAACTGGCACTAGCTCAAACTTCCCCTAGTTGGCTCCTCGACGGTGGAACCAAAAGCTCTCGTAGCTTGTGATGCCTTCCTTCAGGAAGACCAAGCCGCCTCACGTCTGGAATGGGTGCGCATGAGCCAGGTAGCCAAACCCAAAATTCCTGTATTAACTTTTCTCGACTCGCCTCACGCGCCTCACGCTCATAACAGAAACAACGCATACTCAAAACCGCACGCGGGAGCGTGCCTGGATAGCGATTCTCCCCGAAGTAGCAGTAGCGCCCATTCAAATAGTTCTTCAACCCGGTGATCCGGATGCAGGTTTTCCGCTCCGAGCAATCGGATACCCTGGCATAAAACACATCGAATGGCTCCTCAGTGCATGTGCCGACATTAAGAACCAAGGCCAGCAGAAAGTGCGTTGCTAATTGGAGCGATGGTCTCGCTAGGTGTGAGCGAAATGGTTGAAGCTTCTTCTTAGCGTACGATCGTTGCGTGCTACGTGGCAAGCGCGGTTCCTTTGCTTTCAATCTAATTTCCCAGTTTTACGATGCTTTACGAAGCTATAGTACGTCGTATCACTGCTGTACTCTGAATCCGTTGATGCTTTAACATGCTGCTTTGGACCCACAGACCTGCATGCAGAACTTCTGTCGGCTACTCGAACAAATCATTGCAATGATTCTCATCTTGCTCAAGTTGCACATTTCAATCGGCAGGCTTTTTGCGGCGTGTCGGATGGGTTTGGAGCTCCAGACCTCCCTTTTTATACCTCTTAGAATCCGGGAGAAAGGCGACAAGAAAAAGAAGAAGAGCGGCAGACGGAGACCCCCCTCTTTCCACACCTGTCGCCTCTTCGTCTGTTCCCTCACCCTTGTCTTCCAACTATGTAATTCTTGTCTCCCCGATGCAACGAGGAGCGAGCAAAAGTATTCGCCCTTCTGTTAGTCTGTTAGTCGCTCTTGCCCCCCCTTGTCTGTCTTTCTCTGCCTGGTTTCTCTCTTCTTCAACACAGAGTAAAAACAAAGCGCGCTCCACCCTGCTCCCACGCAGGCATGCGCACCGGTTCGTGTCGTTCGTCCTAATGACACAAACAAAGTGACGGCACTGTCCTGTACGTGGAACCTGCCTACCTACTTGTATGTCCCCCAGCGAGCCTGGTGCTTGCACTTCGACCCCTCAAACCTCCGTCCCCGATGGTGGCGTTTGGTTTCTCTTTGCTTTGCTTTGCTTTGCTTTGCTAGGGGCAAGGGCCAAGGGCAGCCCCCCTGACCTGCGCGTTAGCGCAGCCCCGTCCATTTTGAGTGACAGGCTCGGCTGTACGACAAACTGAACGAGCACCACGTACCCCGTGTGGGGGTGTTTGTGTGCTGGCAGAGGTGTGTGCCACTATTTCCGGCAAAAGCTGTGTGTACTGGGGGCGGGCGTCCAAAAACATGCCTGAATTACCGGCCCTGAAGAGGCTTATGCTCGTCGTGGGCACGCCATTCTGTTGGTAAGCAGAGGGAAAGCGAAGGGTGCCCCGAGTACAAATTAGCAGGTGAGAAGACAGTAACCCTGTGGTAGGAGCGTCTCTGCGTTTTGCGTTTGCTTCTTGTGTGGTTCACGGAAGCCGGTTCCCGGCTCTTGCAAAGGTAAACTCTTCAAAACTGTGTAGCCGCTGTCCTCGTTGGTCGGGTGCCCCTACTTCTTGAGCTTCTTGCTCTTGTCGAGCTTGATGCCCATCTTGATCACTTTTTGTGCCAGGCCTGCTTTTGGAGCTCGCTCATCCGTCCTCGTGTTTGCTGCTGGTGCTCCGCGAGCTCGAGGTGGTAGTGCTGGCTCTGCAACCGTTGTGTGCCCGGGAACCCACTCCTTCACCGGTTTGTGTGGACGGTTCCCTGGTCCAGGGCTTCCCGCGGGTTGCCCCACTGTGTCCTCGACCTTCTTTGGGGCGGGTGCCCTTGGAGTGGGTGCCCCTTGTAGCCGAACTTTCTGGTCGTACTCCTCGATAGCCCTTCTCTGTGCTATAGCCCTGGCGCGAATAGCCAATTCTTCCTCTGGTACTCCGCTCCGTGCTGACGAGGACGCCGAAGAGGAGGTCAGGGTACTCGGTGCGGCGGTGGCGGCTCCTGCATGCTGTCGGGTCTCTGCGGCCTTGGGTGCCCCGTCTTCCCCGACGTCCATGATGGCCCAGAAAGCTGCATCTGACTCTTGTTCCCCAGTGTCACGCGGGATGTACTTGGTGAGCTTCGGGGGTACCGGTGGTTGCGGCTGAGCTGAGGAGATCGGCCACTCTCCAGGGGAACTTCATGATGTAGACCCGGAGCTCGTTCTCTATGCGGGGGTTATGCCTCCTCACGAGGTCGGTCAACCGGTGTGCTTTGCGGGCTGTTTCCCTTCTCTCGTTGTGTCTCCGTATGTAGCGCTTGTAGTCCTCGGTGTCTTCCGGGCTTAGCGGTTGCCTCGTCGTCAGGTCATGGTACCCCCACGTCCTCCAATTTCTGCGGATGGGTTTCCCGATCCACTTGTCCAGGTGGCTTGGCTCATAAAGGAGTCCAAGGCCTTGCTGAGTCTCGAACCTCACGTGCTCGCTGTAGGGTGTTAGAACTGTAGGGCCGAATCCTTCCCGGCTGTGGGTTTGGAGCAGGCTGCTCTCCATCCGAAGCTGCTCGCGCTGAGCTTCGGCTAGTGTGCTCCGGGCTCCTACGAAGTTCACAAAGGCGCTCCACGCTGGCGGCACGTCCCGTGGCAATCAGGAACTTGTAGCACGTGTCCCCTCCATCATAGGCCTTGTGGTAAAAGGAGCCCTCAAGACATGCCCGGCACGTCACGCCTTTCTCTTTCAGCTTCTCCGCCAGGCTACACTGCTTCTCCCAGTTGTGTTCACTTTGGCTGGTTTGGCAGCAGGGCTTCGCTCCCGCTTTTCCCCCTTTTTTGTGGAAGGACGTAGTTCACGTAGCCCGCGAGTTCCGCAGGGATGTAATGTGCTCCGTCCCCTTACTGGCGGGCCACCCTCCGAGCAGGGGCCGCGGTCGGGTTTCGAAGAGGAGCAGGACGACACGGGCCAAACAAAACAGCGGCGGGCACAGGACTCAAGCACCGCTGGTCGAACCGGGAAGGCTCCCCTGGAGTCACAATCCAGGTTAACCCCCCGGCTCCCCCCCGATGCAAAGAGGCAGCACAAGCCCCCAAGCAACTGTGCGATACTTGAGCCAACGTGCCTTCCTTGCTCTCTCTCTCTCTCTCTCTCTCCCCCTCTCTGCTTTGCACTGAAAGGATTGTGGAGGGCGATATGGGGAGGCACGCGGCCGCTTGCCATCAGAGGCAAGAGAAAGGAAGAGGGGGTAGGAGCGAGGGAGGGAGAGGGGAGAGGGAGAGCGAGAGAGGGAGAGGAGAGGAGAGGAGAGGAGAGAAGAAAAGAGGAGCAAGAATTCGAGAGAGATGGCTGGAAGAAGCAAGCGAAGTACTCCACACGTCTTATCCCAGCGATAATCTTATGGAAAGTCATGGATGTATATTAAAGGAAGGGTGTGTGCCGAGCTGCTTCGCACCCGGGGCTATCGAAGGTGCAGAGTTCTGTCCACTTCCTGCACCCCCGAGAAGCGGAATAGGAATAGTAGGCACAAGTCTTGTCGCTCCGGCATGCCCATCGGCACGCAGAATCGCTGGAAGGAGGCAGCGATACGTAGCTCGCAAACTTGGGCTTGGGCTCGGCTGCAGCTTCAGGCCAGCAAGTGTCGTCCTGCACAGTCATGTCCACCACGGTCCGAAGGAATGGCCCCGCCCCAAACGGGGGATACTGGTAGAGGGCAAAGATCTCACAGCTGAACATCAGCTTTCCTCTGCCACTTGTCGCCACAAAGGTACTTGCCAGTGCTTCTTCAGGGGCTAACCGCACAGAGCCGCTCGTCAAGTCCATGTCGAAGACGTGATAGCCCTGGTAAGTTGCCTGGCCTGTGACGACATCCAAAGTAACACCGTCGGTGCACTTTCCTGTGTAGGATGAAGGCGGCAGCAGTCGTGGAGCCTGGGTGGGTTCTGTGGGCCTGGCTGTAGGAGCCGCTTGTCCAACTGTAACCTCCCAGCTGGCTACATAGCTGAAGGATGTCCATACTTTCGGATTCACTGCCACAAACCGGGAGCGAACAGTTTCCAAGCTTCCTAAGCTTGGCACCGCACGAGCACTACAAATACCGCCCTCACTGGTTGCAAGTGTCCCGAGATCCGAAACTCCACCGTTTTGGGCCGCTTGCCATGTCAGAGTCCCGTCTTGAGCCAACCGAACCATGGAGGTTGCATCTGAAGGATTGCACTGAAGCGTATCAAAAGTCCAGACGTTGCCGGGTGCTTGCTGGACTGTGGGTACATACTGTAAAGCGCCAAGGGAGTCGTCGAAAGCCAGCCTCAGCAACGACGGAAACTCCGGCCAAAGCCCCACAAATCAAGTGCCTCCCATCTGCCAAGTTGCGGCTCGGCTCCATACGAGACGCCCTGATCCACCTGAACTGTAAGCGTCGCCGAAGCCGCGAGCTCGGCTGTCTGCTGGGCTGTGATGGTGCAGGTCACTGTGAAGCCCTGGGGAGCAAATTACACAGTTGCAAGGACCCTCGCAGCCCTTGGGAAATTCAGTGCGATTCCCTCTCCTCGGTTCTGTCGCGGCCCACTGTTTCGCCCGGTACAACTTCCAATTCACCGGTCTCCTTGGAGTCACGACGACTTGAAGATCTAAGACTCAGACTTACACCAAGCATCTGGGGTATGTGTAAACGATGCGGTCGTGATGTGCCCACGGTCTGTGTCAGGTTGCGCATTGGGTGTGCAAAAAACACGCTCGAGTTTTTTCTCAAGCTGATTTTCAGAAGCAGTCCAGCCAAGACTTGTTCATTCTGACGTGTGCCCCTTGCACATCTTGTCTTGCCGAAGCCATTGGTTCATGCTGTTTTTTCCATGTGCTCAGCCTGACATGTGTGAGGGGCTTGGTAGGGGCACGTTAACACAAAACAGAGGACGGAGGATCACAACTGAAAATTGAGCCCGAAATACCTTCTGCTCAGTTTCAGCCTTTCCTTAGCATATGATCTTGAAAACTTCGAGCCCATGCTGAACCCCGGTTCAGCCCTGGTCGAAAGCTGTGGTAAGCCTGAGACAATGCTTGCCCTTAGCCCGAAATCCAGACCAATCCAAGATTCAGCTCGAAAGATGCGGATAACCCGCTATCTTGAGCCCCAGATGCATGCTGTAAACCCTGTTCAGTGAGCAAAAGTGCCCCTTGTGCCTGGTTTGGACAGCCGAGAGTCGCCATTAATGGCCATGCCATGTTCCAAGAGCGTGCAACCCTTGTTTATTGAATACTTGGTAGCTGTACGGGGCACGGGATAGCCGACAATAGTCGTCGACCCCAGCACGACTGGCGCGACATAGTACGCGAATTGAGTGGCTTCCTGAGATCTGGGAAGCAATGGCAGTCTTTGGGGCTTGACTCCACACTGCAAATGCATCAGGCAAGCTGCTTTCTGTCCACCTCCGCACTTGCAGCAGGCTTCATCCGATGAGAGGCCATCCACGAGAGTGTCGTTGCAAGACGTCCCGGAGTCGAAGCAATTTGCTCCAGACACGGTGGTCCATCCAGGCGTATCTACACAAGCCACACATGTGGATATCCCACCTGTGGCCTGTGTGCTCGTGTAACCTCCAGCGCAGGATAGGCACGAGTTTCCGACAAATGCGGCACATCCTGACAGCACAATCAAGACTCTAAAACGCGATGGACATAGAGCGAAGGATGAGCACAGAAAATCCCTGTCCTCCGCAGTTCAGTGTCCCTGGACTGCAACAGAAGACTTGCCCCGGCCGGGTGCTCGTGCCCACCATGAACATGGGGTACTCGGATGCCGGACAGGATGACCATTTGGAACTACTCCTGTTCCCTCTCTTCACTGTCGACTGGACGGTGGACTTCGGCCGACCACAGTTCTCGAACATGTCCTGCAAGGTCGCACAGTCTGAGAGAACTGAGTAGCATGAGTATATTATTGTTGTCACGTGAAAACATGTCTATGTAGAGCAAGGACAGGCTTTGAAGGAAACCTTGTCAATTTATACATCCTTTCCCCCCCCCCTCCCCCCCCCGCCCCCTTTTAGCGCATGCCGCATGTCTGCCTGGTGTCCGAGTCCACTGCGTTGTCTGGACGGAAGCTGTCCTTGCTGCCGTGGGATGCCGGCCTTACAGGCGGAAAATCTCATATTTCACACGTGCTTCGAATGATCTGTAATGTGCTATGCTTGCTACATTATGTGACGTTTTTTCTGTATTCTATTCACCAAATACAGCTGGGGTACTTACATAATATCAGAAGCCGGTTCTGTGACTGAGGCCTGCCCCGTTTGACTCAAACCTGGACTTGGTGCCCGCTCAAAACGGAAGGGGTGCTGGCGTAGCATCCTGTGCACAACTGCACGGCAAGTAGTGCCATAGAAAGCGAGCGCAGTGCGAAGTGTGAAACAATGACGTGCTCACACTGACGTGAACACTGCACAAGCTGTCCTGCTGAGAATAGTAAGCCTCGTCTGCATCCCTGTGAATCGGGGCGTTGTGGACCAGCTCACTCAGAGGGGGGCAAATCAAGAACCTGTCGGAACACGAAGTACAGTATACCGTCGCGACCACCACGGCCCGCACAACATCAGTTGCTGCTACTATGGCCGTTCTTGCTGCAATCGGCGATCTGGTGTACCGTACGCTGTTTTTGCTGTGATATTCGAGTGCAGGTGCGTGTAAGGCTCGGTCTAGGGTCACGGTCTGATTTACGAAGCCCCATGTGCAACCCCCTGATGGCAGAATGCATTGGCGGAGACTGGGACCCGCTTTGGCACTTTGGATGCAAGTTCGGGGTCACTTGGGTCTGCGATGTGACCATTCATCCGGACCCTTCGAAGTAAGAATGCAACACAATGACAAGCTGTTGTTTTAGATTTGGGTCAGGTTTAGGGCTTAGGCTCATGGTTTAGACAGAAACCGTAGTTGTTCTTCAGTTTTCTAATTCATGACTACATTGCAGACCCAAACGACCCGGAAAATGCAGACCCGAGCCACCGGCGGCCATGAAAGCGAGGGGAGTCTGGGCCCGAAAACGCTCAGGTCCTGCGCCGGCTGCTGGGTCCCTGGCCTCACCGACCCTTCAGTTCTTTGCTTCTTTGCTCTGCATTGTCGCCTCTTGGTTCAGCCATTCTTTCCACTGCCATCTGCCACCACTTTGGAGGGTCAAGCCGCCTTTGTGATCTACTGTGGCGATATGCAGGGAGGGCTTCTGGCTTTTTCGGGTGATCAAAAGGTGGAAATGTGGTCAAGAGATTGGAGTGTAAGCTATGGACGGCTCGAGTCACCAGATCGAGTGTGCAATGGCCTCCCTCTTTGCGCGGACTGGGTCCTAGCTCACTCGATAAAGCACCCACACGTGCTGACACCGCTCAAACAGGCTCTTCGTGGAATACATGGCGCTTCTGAAAAATGCAGACTCGCGACCGTCACTACGAGTGATGTCTGTAGACCATTCGGCTCTTCGCAGAATGCGTGCTTGTGCGCACGAATTGAAGAGATGCAGAGTCTAAACCCAACACAAGCCCCGGCCGACAGGCCGACGACAGGGGGCGAAGCATGAGATTCAACGACACTTCTGCCTGCAGGATCTCTTTCATCTCCGCTTTTAGATCCGCCATGAGCTCCGACTTTTGTTGTTGCAGTAGCTGGGCAATGGAATCCTGGACAACAGGTCGTTCATGTGTGGTGTGGTCGTGCAGTCAGTGTCTTGAAAACGGCTAACCCAAAAGGGGTCTTGCTACTTTCTTTCCAAATCCTCATGGCCAACTCTCTCCTGAGACGTCGCATGCTCCAGATCGCCTTCTGTCTCACGTCTTGGTCTCGCGCGGCGCTGCAACAACGCCATCGGATCTGAAGTGTTGCATGTAATCTCCGCAAAAGCGACATCCAAGGCCAGCCAAAGCAAGACCACACCAAGGCCGCGCGCCATGCGGGAGCCTGACAGTGCAGGGTCCAAGTCTTTTCAAGAGGATGCTGCTTCAGTCTGCTTGCTGAATGATGAACCCTTTGTAAAAAAATGTCATTTCCGAAAGCATTCATGTTCTGAACAACATGGGCCTGCCGTGACCACGTTGGGCCAATACATGCTCGCGAGAACCGCTGCGGGCCAATGCGATTGACACCGAAGTGTGTTGCTGTTTGAAATCAGTATCTATGTACGTATGAATTTATGCACGTACTTGTGTTTGTATGTTCGCATGTACGCATGCATGATGTATGTATGTATGTATGTATGTATGTATGTATGTATGTATGTATGTGTGTGTGTGTGTGTCTGCCTGTAGTGTTGAAATATCACGTCCCCACTTTCCCCCAAACATGTGCTTGCCAACCTTCGTTGGCTCAAGACACTTTGCCCTGCAGAGAGAAAGGCGCTGCTGAACTTCATTACTTTGGTGTCTCAGTTGAGTGAGCTTGTGCACCGAATATACTTTAGGGTTGTTTGGCGTGCATTCTGGTACAGTGTACTTTCGCATGGTGGCGGAGCTCAAAGCTCCAAGGAACTTTGGTAGAAGATCATGGCACTAGGAGGTGCAGACAACTTTACAGGAAAGCTTCGGCTTCCCCTGCCGGAAACTTTCTCCGGCAATCCCGCAGATTGGGAAGAATGGTCTTGGAACTTTAAGGCGTACATCTCGATTTTCGAAGTAATTAGGAGCTGTTACTTTGATGGATCAAGCTGAAGTTAGAACAGCACTGCAAGGTGACTTTACCGATGCCGACCTTACGGTCACTTTGGACACAGGTGATGCTGATGCCGAAGCAACCGCGAACCGAGTACTTTTCTCCCGCAAGCTACATTATTTGATTTCGCAACTTGTGAAAGATTCGGCGAAGCTTGTTGTTCGACAGAATGAAGACTCGAACGGTTTCGAGACTTGGAGGAGGAGACTTTACAAGAAGTTCTCGCTGCCAGGAGCTACGCGGAGCACGTCACTTTTGACGCAGCTGTTGGATTTTAAGTTCAACCCAGCAACCTTTGAGCAAGACTTTAACGTTTGGGAAACAATCAAGAGTAGATATGAACGACAGCCAGGACAACCTCTACCTGATGGTGTTCTTGTTGCAACTTTGCTGAACAAGACAACAGGACCTTGGCAGCAACACCTCAGGCTGAATGCCCAAACTGTGGCAACTTATGCTCAGGTGCGTGAAGTCATACCTGAGTACCACAGATCAAGACTTTTGATGAATCCAGTTGCACAAACTTCGGCGAATGCAACTTTTGCAGGAGGAGCTTCGGCTCCCATGGACATAGGTGCTTTAGCAGCGGCCTAGGAAAAGGAAAAGGAAAAGGAAAGAAAGGAGGAAAAGGTAAGAAAGGCAAAGGAAAAAGCAAAGGCAAAGGAAGGAAAAGGAAAACGCCTTGGAAGAACAGTATGCCGTTCTGTTATCAGGAAGAACATTGGGGGAACGAATCCCCAACCGACATTCAGTACGAAACGTGAAGCAAAAGAACATGCACCAGGAGCAGATACCTACATGCACAACCCACTGAATCAGGATCAGATCCAAGACCGAATGTTGTCGCATCTGGAAGTATCCGACAGACAACAAGTCGACCAGACCCAAGAGTCGTGACAAGAAGAGTGAGGG
>CAJNJA010011010.1:212-13887 GCA_905231915.1 Symbiodinium necroappetens | reverse complement strand
CACCCACACCCACCCCCCCCCCCACCCCCACCCCCACCCCCACCCCCACCCCCACCCCCACCCCCACCCCCACCCCCACCCCCACAGCGTCCCTGTCCGGAATCTGAGGCCTTCACGCATTCAGCATCGTGGATGGGATGGACTCCTGCAACGATGCTTCCGTCGATGCCTCGGAGAACCTCAAGTGCGCAGCTTGCTCTTTCATCAGTAAACATCTCAGCCCCATCACGCGTTTCACAACTGATTGTTCAACCGTCGGCATATGCGGCCTTCCAGGGCTTCTAGGATCCTGAGCCTCTTTCCAGTCCACGGCAGATCCTCAGCTGGGCTTGCTGTGTTTTCTGAAGTTGTTTTCGACCATGCAAGGGAACACGCCCCCCTCCCTGCCGCCTAGTCGAGGACTTGCGGGTCTTGTAGACGGAATCTCAATCCTCATCGGGACTGTGGCAGCTCATCTGCACGTATCTGCAACGCACCATCTGCACCACCTTCGTTGAGCTGCTTTGCAGCTGTGTCGCAGCTCGCAACACTCAGCCCCCAAACCGGCAGCATCCTCGTAAATGTGGCAGGCCACTTGGCTGTTAACTGCAAGCCTGGGCATACACATGAAACCATCCCAGGCAACTACGAGAAGTCTATTCAAGGCCGTAACTTGCCTGCTCCACAGAGATCTTTTCGGTGTACATAAACGCGTCCTCCACGGTTAGCGTCAAGGCCGTAAAGGCAACAGCTGAAGACTCGACCGGCCTCCATGCCAAGCTGCCGTGAAATGATCGAGGGGCTCCTCAACACATAGCCAGCCTCAAAGCGACGAATCTGGTAATGCCAAACTTGATTCACGTGATACGATGCAAAATCGGTGTCGGGATGTGAGACACCCCAAGCAACGTTTTCCAAACCTAATTTGGGAGCGGGGGGGAGGGGGAGGGGGGAACGTCATTTAGAATCGTCCAATTGTTCGGGTGGGCTGCAGGGCTTTATCATCAGAATCGCCTCAGATGCTGTCCCAGGAACCATGCTTCTTGCCAGGCCTCCACGACACAACCGTGGTCATTACCATGACTTTTATCAATCCTTGGTGTTGCCACATAACGAGCCCCAGTACTACACAAAACAACCTTGACTTGTACAGCTGAGGCACTTATTCTTTTCAAGTTCCGGCCAGATGGCCACCAGGGTGACCACCATTGCAGCAGCCCATGACCCATATCTAGCATGAATTTCTACAGCAAACCGACCAACCACGGCTGTCCTACAACACACCCAAATCCGGATGCGATGAGCTTCAACTCAAGCTTTGTAGCTACAAAGGCTCTCGGATGCGGATGAGCTGCGTTCAAGGGTACAGGCAACAGCATCATCGCATTACGTACAACGCGCAGAGCACTGCATCAACGTTCAATCACCAAGACAAAAACAAGACCATGGCTTTATGCGGTCGGATTCACATGCGAGCTGACAGAAGCATCCGCAAACCGGATGCACATTTGATTGCTTGTCGTATTCACCCTGCGCTCTAGATACCTCATCTACGTTGCGTTTGTTGTCATGTTCCGCGCGCAACTGGCCACCGTCACAGCAAGAGGGCACACTTACGCACTTCTTCTGCCAGCTTGGGGCCGCCATGACAGAGGGGGAGGTTGGTTTCAGTGCCGGTAACGGCAATCAGCCCGGCGGCACCGCTGGCCGTACCAGCACCGCCCAACCTGCCGCCATGCCCGCAATATCATCCGCAGCCTGCATTTGCGCACAGTGCAGCATTGCTGACCCTCGTAAGAAAAATATCCCCCAAGCGTAGCGGCCATCCTCGGAACTGCATGCGGGATGATAGGACTTGTTCCACCAGCACCACTAATGCCTGGAAAACACAACCCAGTGTCAACCCAGCACGGGGCGGCACAATCGTGCCAGCAAGAACAATGCCAAACCTCACGCGCTGGATTATCATTAGACATGCGGGTTCGGGGGAGGCCCGGATCCCGCAAATTGGGGAGGGGTGCTGGAACGCCGCCGCCATCAGCTGCTGGCAGGGGAGGTGGGAGGGCGTTCCGGATGCTGAACAATGTCGCAAGAATCAGCCGCGTATTCAAACCAAAGTTCATGGCTCCAACGGCAACAAGCGAAGTCAAAAACAATCACTCAATAGCAAGGCGAAGGCTGTCCACAGATATGATATACATGCACGCAGACATGACATGCAACAAAGGAACCCACGCGGCCAAATCCCTTGAAATTTTTGGCTTCCGGGAGCTCACGAATTCCAAAACTTGCTTGTTTTGCTCCCCCTCTTTCCCTGGCTCCTCTGAATAGAGGAGAAACATGCCCCCGCCCCTTGTCTCTGGCTCGGCTTTGTAATTACAGCTGGAGGGGGTACTGGGGGAGGGTGCAGCGCCTCCCCCATAATGCACAGGCTGTGGTTTGGTTTGGGTTTGTCTCTGGAGGGCGCAGCGCCTCTGAACGCATCGTGTCGTCACAGGGCTCTATCTGGCTGGTTCGGCTGCTTGGCTTGGCCGTTTCTTGGCTGCACCGCTCCGACGAAGATCTAATAAGTTCCAGAAAGCCGATTGTTTTTTCGTCTGATCACAAGCATCCATGCTGGTTAGAGCTGAGCTGAGCTGCCACCGTGATGTTAATCATGGTGGATGCTGCCGTATCTTCCGCGTTCTGGACACTGAGGACAGTCAAGCAAGCTCAACATGGCCCTAGATAGCAAGCTTTGAGTGCTGACGACTCTTGAGCTGGATGTCTTCATCCACTCGCTGCACATGCAGAGGTTGGTGACCCAGAGCCGATGAAGCATCGGTCAATCGACACTTGCAAAGGAAGGATGGGGGTTCGGAGAGACAGTCTTCAAACCTACAGCATCTTCGAGCTTCAGCGGCATCTGTACATGTGGGTCAGCCGTCGCCTCTTGAATTTCACCCTAAGACTACAGGATCACGGCACCATCAGCTAGTCGGTCTGCACAGAGGTTGCAGCAAGGACGGTGTGCAAGTGTGTGCTAAACATGCGACTCCCAATCGATCTGTGGCTAGGCATACATCCCGAAAAGCTGCAGAGATTCTGCATGGACAGGCTGGCGGCTGCATGGCTTGTAGAATCCAAGTCACGGGGCCTGGGCAACAAGACAAACTCCGCGTAGCCTCCAGTGATGCGGATGGTGCCTGCATTCCATGAGCGATTGGTGTTGTCCTCTGCTCTTGCAACGCTGAGGCCAAGCGGCCAACCCGGAGACCTGAGGCACGCGCTCACCGGATCTGAGCAAGAGCCTGAAGATGAGGTACCTGCGCAAGAAGCTCCTACCAACCGAGAAAATCGATATGCCTCTGAATGCGTGGCGCTCATACTCTTCTCTTGCATCTCGATCTGATGTGCAGGCGAGCCTATCATTCCTTCTTGGATACTTGTAGACAGCAGCCTTGGAGAACAGGGACTGCTGAAACGCGTGTACATTCGGCACATGTGCGCATGCTTCTGACTCCATGATGCCCATGAGTAGGGTGTTCACATTGAAGGCAGGAAAAGGCCCAGAAGACCTGAAACAAGCGCTGCTTGCACAAACGATGTCTACAACCTTCTACAAGGCCAATGTGCATCTGGCCAAGGCCGAGCCCGGGCCAAAATCCTCTGTTGCAACAAGGTCTTCTGGACACTGGGTTGGAAACGTATTGATCGCTTTGAGCGTCTTGACCTCAAGAGCTGTGACCTGAACTGAGTAAATGATGCTAGCGACTGCTAGCTGACAGTGGAAGGCGGAAGGACGGAGCTACCGGACTAATCAGGTTACGACATAGATGACCGGCATGTTCATCTGAAGCCTCAGTGCTCTAAGCCCGAAGTCAAGGAACAAAACAATGCTCAGGCTTTCCGGAAACCGTTTCCTCTTGGATCCCAGCTTCTTGGCCTCGCTTTCCTACAACCACAAATGTGTCGTGCAATGCTGCGCTCAATGCTCCGGACAGTCACGCTCTGCGTCCTCCAGCTTTCCCTCGAGACGGTTCCACCTCCAATTCAAAAGAGACGCACTCGAGGTTGCCCGAGCGATCCCCGAAACGACCGGGCTGAGATGCTTGCTTCCCGCCCTCGATGAAGAGACCATGTATGTTCTGTCCTGAAGCAGAGAGCTACTACTAGGCAAGCTGAGCCGGGACCATCCTGATCGTTTAGGCGCAGCCTTCTTCCGGGAGCTCCCTCACGCGGTCAGGGGTGTCGAGGGTGAGCACCTTCGGAAGTGTGACAGTGTGACATGATGATTTCAGGTCATGACGACGTTCGAAACAGGAGCGACGTGCACACATGCACTTCTGCAAAAGAAACGGAGCGCTCGACAGTACATTATCATCATGCTCCATATGCACATGGAAAATCTAAATCGACAAGAACCAGGTATCCACTGAGCATACCTCGGATATTTTGTCATGCAAGGTACATTATCATGCAAGGAGGCTGGCAGAAACTCCCGGTGCTTTTCCAAATCGTGGAACACTACTAGAGAACATGCCAATGACATTTGTTCAGTTAACACCAAAGCTAACGAACAATCGGCCAGCGGGTTTTTCCCACCCGGTTCGCTCACCAGGTCCAACTGAGGGAAAACCCGGCGGTTTGAGTCCAGCCAATGCCATTTCCGAAGTCGTGCCGTCGCAGCACCGCATCACACTTGACATCTGCGGGCATGGCATTGTCTTGGAAAGTTGAGAAGCTGGAAAAGCCACCATGCAGTGGTACTTGTGCTGGCCACACGGCAAACGGCAAAGAAGATAATCCCGCTTCTCTTTTGCTTGCTATCCCACATCCAATCGGCTGTCAAAGCATACGTGAGCGCGAACAACTGCAAAGGCCAAACCGACTTGTACACATGATTACACATGGTCATGCATGCAGACCCACCAAACACGTAATGGGCCTCCGTGTGTGTCACCACCTCATCCAGTGCCCACTGGTCCTTCTTGTGTTGACGAGTCACCTGCCAAACTGATCCAAGCCCTGAAACACCCTCAGCCGCATGCCTGACGAGTCCAACGGTTCTGCCGAGTGCAAGTGCTCCATGGATTCTACAAAGTACAACCTTGAACAACTCGTGTCACGGTCCTCTTTCAATGACGGCTCACTACGCGTGCGCATCACTGCCAGCTGTGAGTCTAGCGTCTTGAACGGCCTCCTGGCGAATTCCGGTCAAGAACCCTTGTGCGTTCGTGAAGCCGGTGATCCAGTACGACTTCATCTCCTGCCGGCGTGGCAGGAGGGCAATGCAAGAAGCTCTTGAGGTCTTGCATGGTACGAACGTAAGTCCTCTCCTAGCCTTTCAGACACTTGCCATCATGGCCGCTCGTTCACTCCCTCTCACACTGACTGGACTCACACGCACCATCCCTCCCACACTCAAGAGAATTCCAAAACTCCAGTCGACCCGTGACGATGAAAGCAAAGATGCTAGATTTGCCACGGCTGCCGCTCCTTGCGCCCAAATTCCAGCCAGGTATTCAGCTGAGTGTACCTGCAGGCACGAAACGGGCTCTCTGATCTGATTGCCTTGCGGCCTTGCACGTTCATGCCAGGCCTGTCTGTAAGGCCCGCAGCCCAAATACCCAGCGTTGGCTGAAGCCAGGAGATTTCTGCCCCGGAAGCATCATGTGTCCAGCCACGGGGCACACGGCCGTCCTTAGTGGTGCAGCATAGCAGTCTGTGGCTGCGGGCATGGCCTCAGTCTGCTGTGAGTCTGCATGCGTTTGACTTCCGAACTGCTGACACTGCGGGCATTTAGGTTTGTGGGCAGAGCTGGCTGCCTCGCAAGTTCATAGCTCATTCATGTTCACGCTTGCGGACTTGCCGAGTGATAAGTCAAAGCCAGTCAGTACAAACCTCTCATTACTGCCGTATCCAGCTCTCTCAGGCGCAAACGTCGGCAGCGTCTGTGACGGTGCCAGACTCTGCACCGCAAACCGAAAGTTACTTTTGGTGGTGGACGGTCGCAGAAACGAAACTCGAATCGGCAGAGACATTTGGGAAGGTGTCACAGCTTCAAAGCCTTGGGCGGGGAACGGGAGAAGGGGGCCACCAAAGACAGAGAGATGGGGGGAAGGCATAGGCGCAGAACAGCCCATACTTTATGCAAGGATCGAACACACAGTTCAGGTCCTCCAGCAGCTCGACCGTCATAACGACAGTGCCGTCGATGGCCATCACAAGGTTGTCTAAGTTTTTGCGCACGATGTCGATGATATTTTGCAGTCGCTGCAGCTCCTGGAACAGAAATATGTGCAACGGTGCTCCGAAACCTCGTTCCTCCATTCGGGGTGGACCTTTCATCTTCTGGATCTGTGCACGGAAAACCTCTTCCACCAAATCCGGCGGCAGCTTGCCAAGCAGGTCAGTGGCGCTCTCCTTGACCTGCTCATCGACAGACTTCCCTGCTGCTGCGCTGCTCTCCTTCGGCTGAGTTTCAACGATTGTGGTCAGCATCTCAGCAGCTTCTTTGATACGATAAGTGATATCTGCATTGGGGTGCAAGCCAAAGATGAGTGGCGAATCCACTGGTGGGATGGTTTCGATGTAGTCCCTGTAGGAGCTGATATCCAATGCGTCTGCTGGGATCTGATAGTTGAAGTCGGCAGAGTGGGTGTTGAAGCAGAAAGTAGGTTTAAAGATCTCGTCACAAAACCACTTGGCAGCGTATGTGTTGATGAGATCCCTGTCAAGATCGTCCGTGATCCGCCCGCCGTACTGCACTTCTGCAATCATGTACTGAATCGTGTTCCACGTCAGTGGCAGTCCCACCAATATGGTTGAGGAGAGATGCTTCTCCAGAAACAGCAGGGATGCGTCCAGATCCGAGTTGTTGAACTCGTATGGCACACACCAACCAATTGCTCCGAATTTGCGGCGCTCCTGGACAATGCTGTGCAGGACAGCCACGGTGTAAAGTAGTGTTCTCCATTTCTCATGGTCTACCTTGTCGAGGGTCTCTTGGATGATCATGGTTGTATATGTTCTGTGCAATGATGCTTTCAAACCAGCAGGGGGTTCCAGGGTGACTTTGATGCACATCTGCAACAAGCCGATTGGAAAGCGAGAGGTGATCTCACATGTGATCCACAATCTGTAGTTCGTGTGAATCTCCGGGGTTTTCATCAATGTCTCTTCCACCTCATTCATGTAGTCAGTTCCCAAATGGCAGTTTTGCAGAATGACCCAGCCACCATTAATAAACGCTGCGCCGTTCTTTTCTCGAGCAACCTTCTCCTGTCCTTCGCCCATCGAAACCTGATCAGCGCCCATGCCCATTCTCAATCTAGAGGGCTTTATTCGCAGCGCTGGTGTGTGATCAGCCCTCTCCCGCTCACATGGTGGCCTTGTCAGTAGGGAACTTCTTTTTCCGCTTGGCCTGGGAAGTCACTAGTTGCACAAGTTTGGCCCCTGTGACCCTGCAGCCGAAGTACCAGCTCGTCTATCATATTTGTCGGGTCTGTCCCGGCCTTGGCTTCATGCGGAAGGCGAAAGTGAGCGACGCCAGACAGGCTTAGATGGCGGCCGAAAGCAGATAAAGGACAGGTTTGCGCGAGCTGCACTCCTTCCATTGAATTGGCTCTGCAAGCGGAGCTTCTTGACTGCGCTTTGGAAGGTTCATGTCGCGGTGATGGAAGTCTTGCGTGCTTTGGAAAAGCTTTCGAGGGGCTCAGCACAAATGTGCCTCGTAGATGTCGGTGATGGTATCGCTGACGGGTGCAGTGTATTTGGGGCCAAGCTGTTTGTCGACGAACTGCGCCTTAGCCAAGCAAAAGCAACAGCATTCTTCCAGTCCCCCGCATCATCTGTCCATCGCTAAAAAACAGTGCGTAGGCTGCACACACTGGCGATTCCAACTCTGTCCTGGCACGAGACGAACCGTTCACTTTGCATGAAACCCTCCTGTCTGCCCGGCCTCCCGCAAAGCCCGAACCAACACAAGACGTATGAACGGACCTGCTTGCCAGAAGCTAACCTTCACATGTAGATGCCTATCCAATAGCCGCAAAGTTTGTGACACTCAGTTTCCGACCTATGGTTCTCTCCATGACAATTCCTTGGTCTTACAAACAGGCTGACACAGGCTGAACATCTCACGGAGGATGATGCGGTACTGCTGTCCACCACGCTGCGACAAACGGCGGAGGAAAGCGTCTGGCATGTTGGAGCGCTAGCTTGTGCTCTCCCACAGCTGACTACTACAGTAGTTGCTGCTCGGCATCTGTCTTCGTACTCAGGAACCGGACAGTTCTCCTGCAATGTGGACAAAACGGCAATTAGAAAAGTGCTCTGGAGGACTTCGAATAGCATCAGGGCATGTCCGGCTCGCTCTGATCGAACCACTGGCGCCAGCCCAGCTCATTCCTGTTGGGCTCGGCTCAATATGACACGGAAACACGCGAACATGGCTGGGTAGGATCTCGGTTCATCTTCGCGGAAACGGCGAACCCTGCATTAGACAAGAAATCCAGGAAAGCATAAGATCCTTGGGATCCACGAATTGAGGTCACGCGGCTTAAGAAGCATGTGCAGCACAAGCATGCACAAGCACTGAGACTCTGAGGTCGCTAAGCACAACCACTGCAGGTCCCCCGGTCGACAATGGCCCATGCGACCGAAACCGACGGCCTCTGCAGCAAGTCCGTCAGTTCCCGGAATATTGGATTCTGATCTCTGCCTGCAGGGCAGCGAGTTCCACCAGGAAATGAGTCTTCTCAACTGCAGCCCTCAGGCTTATGTCGATCCTCTAGTAGAGCATCTCACAAACCCAATTATCCAAAAATAATACTGTATATGTGTGGACTGCAGTGCACACTTCCACCCACAGCGGGGTGTGTGCGCGTGTGTGTGTGTGCCTTGTTCTGCCAAAAGTTATCTTGAACACCCTGGCAAGGTCTCAGGCTACCGGGTCAAGTCGCCATCAAATTGCAGCGCCTAAAGCATCGGGCTTGATAGCGATGACGCAGCGATGCCGAAACAACATCCTACTGTTTAAGATCACCGCAGAAAGCCAACTATGTGCAATGGAGGCACCAAACCCGTGACGGGTAAGCTGTATGGCGTTCAGCCATGCCTGCACCAGTTTAACAGGAGTATAGCTGGCCATCAGGCACGAGGGCAGTTCTTGATTGACATGGCTCTAGCAATAGCAAATGTGGGATCCCTGTGATGAGTTGGACCTTCTCTCCCATCCACTTGTTGAACGGGTTGGGCCGCTCGTTGTTCTTATCCAGGGATCCGCCAGCCTTTGGAGGAAAGAGACAAGAGAGAGGCGATCACAGTTCAAGAGTTGGGTGTAGTGTGCTAGTGCATCGCGAATGTGATGTGCGAGCCTTCAGGAAAACCAAGACGTCTTCGCTGGTCCTTGCAGTCTACCAGCAGTGAGCAAGCGGTATCGGACACACGAAACGAGTCTGCGGCAGGTCAGCGTTGACCACCATCATTTTCAGCGCCACCAACCACCTAGTTTCGGTGGCAACTCATGACATGAGTGTAACACAATGTTTTCATGTCTAACCACGCGGGCAGTCGCCTGTACTGCTGAGGACAATACTTGAACATCATCTTATCACGCTCAAAAAGGCCGCGGTTCATGTAACGGTAGACCTGGTGATGCCATGGCGCTACTGCTGCCGCACGAGTGAGGTTCTAGTGAGATTTGTGAACAGACTTGCTAGAAAAAGCCTCGGTGATACATGACTGTCCGTTACTGGATCCGTGCGACTCTCCACCACCTTGTAGGTGAGCGAATCAATGATGCGCTCCACCCGTTTCGACCTGGATGCGCAGCCGACTGCACAGCTACCGTTTCCGAAAGTTGAGAAGACAATGCAGGTACAGCACGACGGGTCACGGCCTGCAAGCTTCGCAGGAATGAGTCGGCGAGCTAGCTTTCACTACTGACCTGTCTGACCTGCTGAGAGGTCTGTACGTGCTTGAACTCACGCATTTGCCTGTAGGTCGAACATTGATGTCCTTTTTAAGGAGGAAGTGCTACACTTAAAATATGGTATAGATGAATATAAATGCAATTGCTGTGCTTCTGCATCGTCCTTACAAATGTAAGTGGCCCCAATTCTTGCATACAGCTGACCTGCTTTCGGTTTATGTATTCCGGTCGTTGCAAAATTTCTTTGCATGTTTGCTCGGTTTCTTGCTGGGTTGTGGGGGGCAGCGATGTCTGCGGAATCGAAAGTCTAGTCCCAAACCTCCAATCGTTTCTGCAACTATTCCGCAAGCAGCCACGCGAAGTTTTGGTCAGTGCGACCTTTGTCCCTTCAGTTTAGCAAAGCCGCCAGGACTTTAGGAATTGAGGCCATCCTTGGTTTTCGATGGGTCAAGTCGGAGTGCTCCCACTCTCTATAGACAGCGAGAGTCGCCCCTTGGCAAAGGATGGCACCCGTGTTGACTTCTGCCTTTTCAGCCTCCGACGAAGGACTAGTGACTGGGCAATGCCTGTCGCTGTTTGGAATCCTGCGTCCCCTTGCAAATGCCGGATCTTATCACATCTTTTGCTGCCTCGCTTGCTGTGCTGAGAGTGTGACGTCGGCTGGACCTTGTCGGAGTGTTTGATTGAGAAGTCAAACCTAGGATTGGGGAAAGCAAGGAAGTGTGCAGTTGGTGCACCGTGCCATGCAAAGCCCAGCAGCCGCTCCAAGAACTGATCCAGGGAACAACTGTACATCCACCCGCTGGGCCTGTCATACGGCAGTGCGTGTGCGACAGGCTCTTCACTTGATGCCGAGGTCATCACTGAAGCGTGATAGGGTTGTTGACCAGGACCATCTCCGTCCTCTGAATGTTCGGTTTTGGGCTGCACTCCACATGCCCAGCTCCCATCGGCAGGCTGAGGCCCCCACATGTTGAAGTACCTCGAAGAATATGCTGCTAGAACTCGCTGAAAGTTGAGGCTGGAGCATGCTGGATCTCAGCAAAGGGCATCAAGCTGCCTCTGGTCGCTACTGGTCGGAACCTGAGTTTTGAAGGGTCTCTGAAGCTGTGCCTGCATGCCATAAGATGTCATGTTGAAGCCTGCGCCCGGCACTGGCAACGAAATCTCGAGTACAGCCAGGATCCCGGGCTGCTCCCGCTTCTCGTCGATCTCTATCGTCCTCTGGCAACCGTCATCCGCCGGCAAATCGTGCATTGCTCAGCTGGCCTCTGCTTGGCCTCATCCAGCTTTGCTTCAACCTGCGACGGGCTCCAAGCTGTTTTTGTCAATTTCTACCTCCACGAAGCAACCAAGGGTCTTGTGCGCAGTGTGCCTCTTTGGCTTTGGCCTTGGTGTTGGCCAGAACCTCTATGAGCTGGGTGTCGTCCTGCCAAGAAAAATGAGTCTACATTTCCCCGACGCAGTCTGTGCCTTGATGTCGGGATCTATGTAAAAAGTGCTCGTAGCTTGGCCATACCCCTTTCGGGAGCTCGGGGCTTTAGAGTGCATGGGGTTTGGCGGCCATCGACACATACATCTTGCTCGCACTGCTCTTGTCTCAATGTGCTGGGTATGGGATGCTCGTGGCGGCAGTCCAGTAAATTGCCCTTCGCATTCGAGAGGCGTTCCTGGGTTGGTGTAGGTGCAGCTGAGTGCTGAATCCACCACGAAAAACTTTGTAAGGCAGGATCGAGAAGCAGCTTCCCAAACCTTAGTCGCAAGTGCCGACACAAGACCAGGATGGACCTGGACACACTTACATAAACCCTTATCAACTTTGTGCTTTCAACCGTGCACGTGCACCTTTCCAAGAAGACATGGCGCATGTGCGAAGGTCTCAGCATCGCACATTTGCAACGACTTTGTGCTCTTTGTCGTTTCCTCCTCGGCGCTGTAAGCATGACCAAAGGAAGACGGGCATGATCTCTCACGCAATGGAACCTTCTACCGGGAAACCTGCGAACCGCCCAACACATGCTAAGGAACATCCCTTCCAGCTCGTGGGCACCCAAATGGTGGCCGACAAACTTGGAATCATGGATTGCAGACCGGGTGGATGGGGAGGGGGGTGGTTAACTTTTTCCTTGCACTAGGTAGTCACTAGGACTAAGCCTGGATAGCTTACAAGTACAGCAGCAACAGCTCAGACTCTTACTGGACAGTGGTTCTCGCACAACGGCAATGTACTGTTTGTCAGTCTCGGACTCGCTAATTTGGTGGGCAAAATGACGTGCAGGTTGCGCTGGGGACCAGGAATTAGGACCGTGGCCGCCCAAGGCTTATCCCGGAGAGAGAATTAAGACAAAGGGGTCCCCAACATCCAGGCCTATCCCGGGGCTGTCCAGGCTTGTCCCAAAAAGAGAGAATTCAATCTACAGGGATCTCCCATCCAGGCAATAATCCATGACCCATCCGCGTCAATGCGCCCGGAAAACCAAGGGGTTCCCTGCACGATCTGCTTGGTAAAGCTGGCTCGAAATACCTGCTAGCTACTCTAAATTCATTCAGGGTTTTCTAAGCTTGGAGGCTCCTCGTTTGAACAGAAGGTTCCTACAAATACACCTTTTAGCTTGCGGACAGCACCTGGATATGTCATCATCCTGAAACCTCTATTTCCAATACTGCCGGCCTGTAAATAGCACCCTCTTGGTCCTCTTGGATAAGCTTGGATGTGCTGGGTTTTCAACTGGGAGAGGTTGGAATTCTTGTGTTGCATGCGTCGACGTAAACACGTCGCCAACCAATGGCGAGTTCGCTCCCAAACTGAATTCTGTATGTCGCATCGTGCCGCACCGTCCACCGACACATCTGCTGCCAGTCTCTCCCAGTCGGCCCGGGGAGGGGCAGGCAGCGAGTGAGCCCAAGCGATCTCGGTCGGCGCGTCAAGTTGCAGCCTTTCAAGGAGTCCAGGGATCTTCCAGGGGTGGCAGATGGCAGCAGTTGTCACCGCTGCATCTGAGGCTGGCCCTTTGCCAATGCTTTCAGGCTGCATATATATGATGACCGCATGGCACTGGCACGGAGCATCGGTTGGTGGTTTCGGTTTAAGGTGGGGGTGGGAACAACGAAATAAACAGAGCTAGGACTCCACGGTATGCAATACACCCTAGCTATAGACCAGGTCTGAAATGCGCCAGTTCTGTAGGGTGGCCTCAAGGCTGGGAGATTATGGGAGTCATCACCGCATTGGATCATCAGCGACATCATCTTGACTTCACATTTGCTGTCCCACATTCATGATTCTGGCTTTGTCCAGCGTCGGAGCGGAGCTCACAATGCGAATGACCATACTTAACTGTTGTGACAACTGTTAGACTGTTGTGTCGGTGGATCTCAGCGCTGACTCTGTGCTGTGTTCGACACACGCACGCATACCTTGCATCCCTCCCCCCCCTCCCCCCCTCTTCCACCCCCCCAACCCCCCTTTTTTCCTACACCAACCCCAACCCCACCCCCCAACCACCCCAGATCGCCTGCCCCACCCCCCCCGCTTGCCTTCACCGTGTGGTTTTTGGCACCAAATCCATGTTGAAGGCAACGGCCGCCTGCCTTCACCGTGTGCTTTTGGCACCAAAAGCATGGTGAAGGCAACGGCCGCTTGCCTTCACCGTGTGTTTTTGGGCACCGAAACCATGGTAAAGGCAACGGCCGCTTGCCTTCACCGCGTGTTATTGGCCCCAAAACCATGGTGAAGGCAACAGCCGCTTGCCTTCACCGTGTGTTTTGGCACCAAAACCA
>CAJNJA010011009.1:0-13887 GCA_905231915.1 Symbiodinium necroappetens | reverse complement strand
TGATGGCACATCACACGCATTTAGGGTTTAGAGTTTGCGTTAATGGAAAAGTGCTTCATAAGGAAATAAGGTGCTATGTAGGGGACTGAATCATCCGAATAGGGTTGTGGGTGGTGCTTTATAGCAGCTAGAGGTCTTAGAAGCATGACGGTATGTGGACTGAAGGGCGATACGATTAATAGTTATTCCTGCCTCTATGTTGCAAGCACGAAGAAAGATAGCACCACGAGGTGCCAAGTTTGCCCTCTAAGCCCATGGCCAAACCTGGGGAACTTACCCTACAAAGGGTCCTTTAGACTAGCCCTTGAAGGCATACTATTGTTAAATCCTAAAATCCGACCCCTATGCTACCTCGGCCCACTTCCCGTGATGTGATCTCGGCATTGAAGTAGCCATTCATGAAAGCTGATCCTGGGTAAAAACGGGATAAGGCTGTTGATGGAAAAAAACAACGGCATACTCTTCTATGGCTCCAACATAGCTGCCGTAATACGGGGCTCGATGTATCTTATACTATTCTTATCCTAAACTAAACCCTTAAACCCTAAACCCCTAAACCCTAAACCCAAAACCCAAAACCCCTAATCCCTACACCCCTATAACGGAAGCACAAAATTAAGTGTAATGGTCCCTATTCCGACCCCGATGTTACCAAGATGGGGCATTTCGGTCAATCTATACTTCTCATGTAGGAACCTGATTAAGAAACCCTGGGCCATCGTCAGGGCTTTTTATGTGAACCCTGGTGTATTGGGGTTTTAGGGCCAGGGTTTCTTAATCAGGTTCCTACATTACCAGAGGAACCCTAAGGAACAGTATTGGTATTCATTCAGGCTTCCGCAATACAGAGGTGATAGAAGGACACCGCTAAGGGAGGGACATCTGTGAAATCTTGGGATGCTGCGCTGTAGTCGTTTCAAGAGCTAACAACCTAAGCCGCTGAGCCCCTAAGGCTTTGTGGTTAAAGCTTAGGGCTTGTGCTTTCAGGGTTTAAGCTTGGGGTTTGGGGTGTAGGGTTTAGGGTTGATGGTTTGAGGGTTCAGGGCTTAGTACTTGGAGGCCCAGGGGATTTTGTAAGTGGGTTATAAGTAGAGTTATAAGTACCCTAAATGGAGGAACCCCAGTTAGAACCCTACTTATAACCGACTTACTAAGTCCCCGGGGCCTCCAAGTAGGATTAGGAGTCAAAGTTAAGGATCTCCAGCTTTGGCCTAGCAGAAACATGTAAGAAACCCATACCGCCGCGTCGTACGTGAGTTTGTGGGTGACGTAAACACTAAACCCTAAAGCCGCAACCCTAAAACACAAACCCTAACACCCTAAAGTCCTACATTTACTGGACAAGCCATGGTCGCCGATATCACGGAAATTCAGGAGCTGCCTAGGATTGGGATCGCGGTTTTGGGGTTTAGGGCTTTGGGGGTTTAGAGCCTTTTGCTTAAGGGCTTTTGCGTTAATTGAGAATGGCTTTAGAGTTTGGGGCTTAGGATGGAAGGTTTCGAGCTGGGATCTCTAGGATGGAGGGTTTAGAGCTGGGTGTTTAGGATGGAGGGCTGAGGTTGAGGATGGAGTTTCTATCAGGTTAAGGATACTTGGAGGTTCATGGGTGGTTGTAAGTGGGGTTATAAGTAGGGTAACTATAGTTAGCACCCAAATTTGGGGACTTGTATCCCCACTTATAACTACCCATGAACCTGCAAGTAGTGTCCGGGGTGTGGAGCCACGTGGCCGAAACCAAAGGCGATGTTGGTCGGAGAGAGCAGCCATATCCTCGGAGCATCAAAAGTCTCGAAGATTTGGATCAACCTAGGGCGGGTTTAGGGTTTAGGGTGTCCATTGTAATTACTTCCTTTCTTGGTTAACCAATTTTATGGGGTAGGGAACTACAGTGGAAACTATAGGTAGACCCCATGCAGTACATTCACGCCTTTCGGTCTTTCGGCAGTCAATCCTATCTGCTCGGGAACACAGCCCCAAAATGAACCAAACTTTCGTTATGAGTGCGGAGAAGGCTTTTGATGATTAGGCCCAGAAGACATCCATTAAAGGCACCGTGGACGTGCCTTAACCACCCCCCCCGCCCCCGCCAAAAAAAAACCTGCGCTCACATCATGAAGCGGCTAGATTCCAACACGAATTGACCCTTAACATGCTTTAACGTGTTTAAGGTATGTTCCTTCAATAAGGGGTTGTGGAGTCTCTGTGGGCAGACGTGTCTGTCATCATACAGACCAGAGTTGAAGGTGGGTTTGAGGTGAGGGAGGCTCGGGGCTGCAGTCCACAGCCCGGTTTAGGGTTAACAGTTTAGAGCATAAGGATTAGAGCTTAGGGTTTGGAGTTTAGAGTTTAGGGTTTAGGGTTCTACAACGGGTTTTGGGGGTTCTAGAAGTCTGGCCACTCTAAGTATCCTTTAGCAATGGTCTCATGGTCCTAAACACTGGGTATTTAGGGGAGAATTGAATCCCTAAGTGTCTAAGCACCGAATAATCCTATACTCTCCCAAGTACTCACCCAGATAACTACTACGGATTAGGGTTTGGGGTTTTAGGGTTTTGGGTTTACTATCCGTACCGATTATTGGGTTTGTTGGACCCTTCGGGGAAGGTAGTTGGGCTCTCTGGGTGGGGTTCGGGTTGAGTGGTTGAGGGTTCAGGCCGAGTTCGGCCCAAAACCTCCCCAAAACCCGAAAGCTCTCAACAACCCGATTTAGGGCTGAGGGTTCAGGGATGACCCAGCCTCCATGTAGTAGATCCTTATAAGCCTTAGAGGGGTTCCTATATAGGGTACTTTAAGGCGTCAGTATACACTATATGGCTCTATATACATACATATATATATATGGCTACATCGAGCCCTAGGGTTTACGACCCTGGACCCTCCGAAACCAAGACCACTCGAAGGCCAGTCGAGGCGCAGGGGTTCCGGCCAGAGGGCCACCACCTGCCAGGTGCTAAGCTTTCGAAGAATTCCCAATACTGTTTGGAGTACTATATGGGTAGTTCTCCAAAGTAGGGTCCCTTTTTGGGGTTCCTTAAAGGGATCTAATAGGGTTTAGGGATAAAGGCACTATAAGGGTAGTTTAGGGAACACTTGTCCATCGGGCTCTTGATGGTTTAGGGTTTAAGGGGCTCTTAGCATATCCACACTGGAATGTACTTCCCCCCCCCAAAAAAAAAAAAAACAAATCACGTTCCAAATTTTCAATCAGGTGACAAGCTTTCAATGTCATTCGTCCTAAACCCACACCCCTGAAACGCGAAACCGTTGAGGGGAAGGGGGAGGAGGCGAAGGGGAGGGTGAGTTCGGATTATGCGAGTCGGATCTAAGTCTAGGGGGTCTAAGGTTTAGGTTTGTAGTAGTAGTAGGAGGAGGAGGAGGCCCCCCCCCCCCCTACCATTTAGGCATTAGGGTTTCAGGCCTAGAATTGTGCGACTCTAAAAGAACACCAAACAATCAGCCTTTAAAGGAGCCCTTGGGTCTAGAGTTTACGGCTTAGGGTTATTTTCGGCTTAGGGATTCTTAGGAGCCGAGTACCTTAGCCCAAAAAAAAGGCTATCCTTTTGTTTTGCAACACTCTGGATCTGAGCCTCCAAGGTTAACCTTTTGAATTATCATGGTTTTATATAAGCCCCAAGAGGTTAAAGGTTACCTACTCAGCCCCTAAAGATTATCGAGTGTAAAGTCGACATCTCTTCCTTCGCCTTTCGAACTTCTGGCGCGGAAGCAGTTTTGCCATCCTTCTGGGGGCCACCGGGGGTGAAGATCTGAACCACCCGGACTCGCGGGGTTGAGGGTTTAGGGCTTCAGGGTTTAGGGGTTTAGGGTTTAGGGCTTTAGGGCTTTAGGGTTCAGGGTTTAGGGCTTTGGGGTTTTAGGGTTTAGGGCTTTAGGGTTTCAAGGGGTTCAGGGCTCTTTGCTTTCGATATGAACAACTGGCGCGACATCGTCCGTCAACTCAAACGGCAGGGGAATAGACGGAATCTGAGTATACACCTGTGGGACGTCACTGCAGGTTGTCTTTGGGTTGAAGGTGTGTAGCTTCTTTGCTACATGGTGTGAAGATTCGTGCGGTGCGACAAGTGACAAGGGATGCTTGATATGCCCTCCTGTTTAAAGCACGCTTGCGCTGACCATCCACCCCCCCCATGTTCGTCTGAGTACCTGGATTCGAAATAGCCACCGTTGAATGGGAGCAAGTTCGAGGTCATCATGATGGCGAGTGATCCTATCTCCCATTCCGGGCAAGGTTCCAAACTCCCTAAAGCTAAACCCTAAGGCCCGGATTTCATGAACGGTTCAGTGCTTAGGGTTTAGAAACGCTCGAAGACCTACGCAAGCCTGAAACGCTCGCATGCTGACTCTGGCACCACGTGGCAGAAAGCAGGCAGGGCCGACCGACACGAGCTTTTCCACGACCTGCATCGACAGGAGTCTATATCCATAGGCTCCAAAGTACTTCCTTTTTGGGATTACCTGGATTACCTTTTGGGATCCTAAATAATTACGAACCCCCAAAAAGGAACTACTATGGAGCCTATGGGTAGGTGCTAAAGAAAGCCCAAGGTTCCAAAGGATCCAACAATTAGGTACTTTGGTCACGAATAGTAGTATTCTAGGTTTGGGCTTAAAAGGTTCTTGGGAGAGTGCATGATTACTGGGTACTGGGACCCTTACTTGGAGGTCCAGGGGACTTAGTAAGTCGGCTATAAGTAGGGTTATAAGTAGGGAACCTCCATTTAGGGTACTTATAACTCTACTGTATAACCTACTTACTACGTCCGCTGACCCTCCAAGTAGGGCCTGAGGGCAACATCCACATCCCACCAAGGCCCTGCACTTAAGTTCTCGGATTCATGGCGGGGGAAGGAAGCAGGGACTCGAGTGTTGAGATCTAGCAGAAGCAGCTGAAAGCCCAACCAACCCTGACTGCTTTGTGCAGAGTTCTCGGATTCAGAACAGCGGTGAAGGGTCTGAGTGTAAAGAGGGCTTCCGTCAGGCTATCTGTAGGTTTCAGGGCTGTACCACGCTCATGTGGGCAATGTGGGCATAGAGAGGAATACAACAAGCAAAACACAGCACCAGTCAGCACAACACCATGCAATATCTTGAGGACTGTCGGTGCTATGATCTTTTATCTGACAGGAAGGCGCCATCCTTTTCTGCAACACGGACCGCCAGATTGCGACACAGAGTCATGCGTGATTGAGAACGCCATGCCACGCAGAGGCTCGAAGTCTTAAGCTTGGTTTCCGTAGGCCTAAGCCCTAAACCCCTAAACCCCTAAACCCTGAAACCTAAACCCTAAAACCCTAAACCCTAAACCCTAAAACCACAAACCCCCATAAAAGGTGCGACCAGTTCTGGCCAGAGGTCGAAGGTTCCGTTCTCAGCGAGAGTGTAGAAGCGTGGACCTCAGTGGCTTCACACGGCTTGAAGTTTAAGGTTTAGGGCTATAGGGTTTTAGGGTTTAGGGTTTGGGCAACGCTCCACTGGGAGAAGAGAGACATGTGCTAATGAACGACCGAGGAGCTTCATGTCCAATAGAGCTTGTACAACTGAGTAAAATGTAATGCTGTTGCCAGTATAAGAGACATAAGAGTGGCTCTCTGCTTGCCCTACCCATCGCTCGTAGTAATCTCGAGCGTGGCGTCTGATGATCCCAGGCCGAGCCGATGGAAAGGTTACGTGATGACGAGATGTAGCCAAGCCATGCTGCGAAAGGTGTGCAGGCACACTGCGCGGCTTGACCAAAAGTAACGTCGCCAAGTAGTGCCTCACAGCTTCAAGCTCTGTGTCGAGATGCATATTGGCGCGAGTAGGCCACGGCCAGGGCTCGACAAGCAACAAATTCTGAGCGCTGGCTTCGTCAATGTGCTTTCCGGGCTCCACTCCGTCACATGTCACGTGAACCATCGAGGCCCTCCGAAATTTTCTTCCCAAACCTTCCTTACTCAATCTTGGCAGATAAGAAAAGACAGCAGATGAGCTGAATTCGTTTGAAACCGCGGACCTGCCTACTACATCCTGAGGAAACCTCTTTTGTTGTTCGCAATATCATAGCATACCCTGAACCCTGACGTCAGCAAGCCCTATATCAGCGTGCCAAGCTTCAGAGGCAGACAATGCCAGGTCAAGGTTTTTCATGTGCATGTGGGTGCCCGAAGTTTCATGACAGAAAGTGGGATGGGATTCACCAAAGCTTTCGTCAAAAAGCCACACACGACGGACTCCACTCACCTCCGCAAGCGCCGAACCGCTATGTTTCCATCTTTTCCCTGTGCTCTGCTCGAGAACCTGCACAGTAGCCTATGCTGCATCCCGGTCGCCAAGTGTTGTGCAAATGCCCAGTTGGCATAAGCCCGCATCTTGACGGTCCAGAATGTACAGTAACAGGACGTCTGCGTGGGGGGCGTATTTCGAATTCGCTCAACCTGCCATTCACCCAGCAATAGTTGACCAAGGTGTACCTGAGGCTTGAAGGTGTGGAGCTGTGCCTTGCTTAAAGAAAGAATCCTACCAGAAATGCAGGGCCAAGGAGCTTCAGATCCAGTAGAAACAAATAAGCACCACTCGTCTCCTCGTTCTCGCCGCCCCCTGTCACACTGACTGCCCGGGGCGTGTGGGGCGTTGTGACTGATCCCGTGTTTGACCACTCAACCTGCGGCCTGAGGACGTTTGCAACTTGAGATTCCGTGGTGGCATCCCTGCTCAGGAGCTCTGACCGTGTCAACACATCGTCACTGAGGGCTGGCCGATGACAGAACGGGCATCCCCGGGACTGACACTGGGCCGACAGGCAAATCGAAATCCGACTTCGGCAGTTGGGCTCTGGGCATGTAAATGTATGAATGGTGCCTTGGCCACAGGTGTCAAAGTACCAGCACTTCTCCATTGGGTCCATGGCACCCTGGAGGAGGCACTGCGACACCACCTTGACAGAACCCGCTTGAAGACACAAAGACCGATGCACCGAAACAACAAGAAAACGATGGAGAGCCCCGAATCTCAGTGCCTGACTGCTAAAGCCCGAAAGCCCAAATCAGCTCTAATCCGAGGCCTGAGCACCCTGAACGCGAAACACTAAAATCGAATATAGGGGCCTTAATACTTAGAACAGGGTTCCTCTGTAATAAGGCATCTATAACGGGGTTCTATGATATAGGGGCCTGGATAGCTTGAATAGGGTAAGGTTTTTGCTGTAGACACAATACTCGGTTCCCCAGTAGCCCCTTAATAATGAGGGTACCCTTTTTCCTACTATTTGGTTTAAATAAGGGAACCCAAAAAGAAAAAGGGCAAATGGGTACTGCTTGGGAACCTAGAGAAACCTTGAGTCCTCAGCCGAAAACGGAGCCTGACCGCCCACGGCCAGAGTGTTGCGTTGACAGGGGGAGGCGTACTCGGAGGCCCAGGGGACTTAGTAGGTTGTAACCCTTAGCATCAAAACAGCCCAAAAGCCTTATATGATAGGGTCTTTGGGGCCCAAAAGCCTTAAAATATGAGTCCTTCGATGCTAAGGGTAATTGGTGTAACCCCATTTTGGAGGTACATATAACTCTACGTAGAACCTACCTACTATGTCCCCTGGCCTCTAAGTATATCTTCTCCTTCACGGAAGAATGTGCGCTAATTGTTGAAGCCAGCCTCTGGAAATAAGGTACTTCAGTTTAGGAGAGCATCCTGTGTTGGTTAGTCGTAGAACCCGTAAGCCTACCACTTGGGGGAGTATGTGGTCCCGACTACACCCTAAACCCCTAATCTAGGACATTTTCAGGTGGGTAGTTACCGTTATAGGAGCCTTATGGAAGGTCTGTATACCTTATACAAGCCAGCTTATAGAAGCCCTATATACCCTAAACTCCACACTTGTAGTTTCCTTGAACCTAAGCCCCAACCCGTATTGAACCCTTAAATGCTAGACCCGTAAACCCTAACCTCTATAAACCCTAAACCCCAGATCCGTAAACCCTAGCCCCTATCAACCTGCCTAGGTTCTCCAGAATCCCTTAAACATCAGGGTACCTTTTTTCCTACTGTTCTGTTTTCGTAAGGAGAACCCGAAATAAAAAGGGGCAAAAGTGCACTACTCAGGAACCTAGACCCTACCTGTAACCGAAAAGACCTATTTTGTTTGAGGAACTATAATATATAGAAACCATAATAAGGAACCCTAAAAAGGCAGGTCTTTCCGGCTACACGTACACCTTACTTAGACCGGGTTGTCTTAATTACTGCCGGACCTGGGAAGGCAGGGCTGTGAGTTCCGGTCTGGGTTCAGGGCTTTGGGGCCCCTTTTTGGGGTTCAGAGCCTTCTAGGGTTTGGAGTTTTGGGGCTTTGGGGTTTAGGGGTTTGGGGTTTAGGTTTTGAGGTTTGGGATTAGGTTTTGGGTTTAGGGTTTACCAGGACCCCGCAACTGCCCTTTCTCTGGGTTGAGGGCTTGGGCTCCGGGTTTAGGCCGTAGCTTGGTAAGGTCGAGATGGGTCATGCACCTTAGTTGGCCTGCTCACGAAGATGATGGAGCCCCGACCCTTACCTGTAGTTCCTCTGTTTAGGGTTTAGGGGTTGGGGGTTTGTTAGTTTTTCTGCTGGCCTTGCCTCCGTCTTAGAGGTTCACAGTCAAGCAAAGAAATACTACGTTGGAGCGCTTAGAGGTGTACCTGAAAAGCCAAGTAGCCCAAAATAACAGACTACCATACCCTAAAGTAGCCCATAATTGGATCAAAGTAGCCCCTAAATACAGACTACTGGCTTTCCAGGTAGACAGGATTCAGGTTCAGACTCGGGGGATCAACGTTTGTTCGGTGAGTCGGGGTTCACGGGTTCAGGGCTTCGGGCAGAGCCGTTTATAGCTCTGTTTGGGGTCTAAGGCTTTCGGAGAGTTTAGGGTTTATAAGGTTTAGGGTTTAGGGGCTTGGGGGTCCTAGACGGTGGCCCTGATTCGCACGAACATGCATTCAAGGCTTTTTCAAAACCCTGCACCCCGAAGCCCCACTCCCTCAACCAAAGAACCGAAAGTCCTAAACCCTAAACCCAACCAAAAAGCCTACTACAGTGTTGAAGGGTTTAGGGTTTAGGGTTTAGGGAAGGCTCTCAAAATATCAATCTAGATTCTCTATGCCCGGGCTTGGCCCTAGGTCGTAGACCCCACAACCTCCGTTGCCGACCTGGTTCCTCTGCACTGGCTGGCGCTCCTATGCGGGTATGTCTCTAAATTTAGGGCCCCCTTCTTGGGGGCCCTTTTTATAAGGGTGCCGTGCTATATTTTGGGATCTAAAGGGGACCCTACTTTAGAGAACTACCCATGCAGGAAACGGAGATGACTCAGTAGGTTTAGAACCACTCTAAACAAGGCTTCTATGATCCAGAAAAGCTGATTTTAGGGCTTCCGAGGGTTTTTGATGGGTTCGATAAGGCTTTTGGAATGGTGTCATAAGGGCTTTATTCTATACCCTCCCGTAGTCTAATCCCGCCACGGGTTCTAAGGGTCCAGGGCGTCCTTTAAGATTCTAATTGGTCGGGTTTAAGGGTTTTGGGGTTCAGGGGTTTTGAACTTTGTTGCTTTCAGGGGAACAGGTACCCCGATAAACAAGCCCCTCGTGCACTCTTGACAGTGGGATTCCTATTATGCAGTGATTATGCAGTACCCGCTGTTTAAAGGAAGAGGGCTAATCAGGGGCCTAGTTTAACTTACTTGCGTGTAGCGTCCTACTAGCTTCTATTCTGCATGCTGGTGTCTGCATCAGGACCTGGCAAAAGGTAGGCACTGCAGGCACTAGTAGTTTAAGGCAGGCCCCACCATGCTCATTAGCGCTGTAGTGCTTCTGGGGTTGAAGGTGTGGCAGGCTTGAGAGCTTTGGGGTACTGTCATGAGGGCCTCCGTGTTTTAGCGCAGCAGAAGTTCTTCTCCCCAAGGACCCAGAGTATGATCGCAGATCTCATTACGACGTGAAAGGTTAAGGGTTGAGACAAGACCTTTAGGAGGCTAGGGGTGAAGGCACTGATGCGATTATGAGTCCCTGAAGTGCCCTATAAGGATCAATGCTTCTCTTCTTCTCAGCTGCCACAGCACTGATGCTGAAATCTGTATGTTGTGTGCGAGCAACAACGGGCCGGTCGCTGTCACGATCACTGTCACTGTCATTGCAAACTCACTTTTCCGGGCCTGCAGAAGTGCCAATGTTAGTCCTTCGGGTTTCTTGTCTTTAGCCGAGCACCGGAATGAATCAAGATGTACAAGAACCTACCGACGAGGTGCCTGTTGAGTTAGCAAGAAAGAAGCAAGCGGGTGCTCCTTCATGCGTCGATAGCGAGTTATGTCATATCTCCCATAAGCCTGTTCTAAGTATTTAGGCCCCCCCTTTCCACTAGGTTGCGCCAATGGCGAAGCTGGGGCGATGCAAGCCTGCTCCCCGGGAAGTGCTTCATAGCGGATGAAGACGGCCTAGGTAGCTCGAGCTACGCAATGTAGGACCAATGTAGGGGCCAGCAATTAAAGGCCTCAAGAATCAGAACAGGGCGTGGGGTTCAGTATACTTTTCATTCTACTATTCATTTATTTATGTATATATAAAACTAACAAGGAACCCTTGGGACAACGGTGTTATGGCATGGATTGCTCGTTCAGGTGTTCAGGCCTCACGGTTTCGGGATTTCCAGCTTGCCCAGCTTTCGCAGATAGCTTCTTGTGGCGTTCGATGTTCCATTCGTCTTAATTGCTCAGCTCGTCCTCCAAGCTTAGCTTCCCCCGAAAGAAGACATGTTCCACAAGATGGTTAAAGGCTCAATTACCGTATTGGGATTCATGACGCCAAGGTCTATGGCCCCTACTTTTGTGCATCATATGGTCCCCCAGGCTGGCTCATGTTTCGGGCGGCGAAAGACAGGGCTATAATGATTCGAAGAAATTGCTACAAGGCTTTGTTTACATCGTTCAACACGGGAACTTGATACTTATGACATGGCAACATAACACTGGTATTATCGTAATGGGAGGAAAAGTCTTTAATTAAAGGGTCACCGTAACTCATCATTCACCCAAACCTACTCCAAGTTTCACGTGTGGGGTGGGCACTTGGAGGCCCAGGGGACTTAGTAAGTCGGTTAGAAGTAGGGTTATAATTAGGGTAACTCCATTTAGGGCACTTATAACTCTACTTGTAACCTACTTACTGAGTCCCCTGGGCCTCCAGGAAAGGAACAGAAATCTTGGCTGGATTGAGGGGTTTAGGGTTTAGGGGTTTAGGATTCATATTGACTCAACCCTATGATCCTCCTACGGTAGAGACCCTTGAACAAGGTACCGCCATGATTCTAGAAGCCTGCTGAAACGCAGATCTCGAAACTCCATGGCGCATCTGCAACCGAGGTTTGGGGCTTAGGGTATCGGGTTTAGGGGTTTAGGGTTTCAGTGCTTCAGGGGTTTATTTTCTAAGTTGAAGGATCCGAAAGTGACAGTGAGGGCTTAGGGTTCAAGCTAGACGGTTCTACACTCTAACCATAAACCCTAAACCCTGAACCCTGAACCCTAAACCCTAAACCCTGAACCCTAAACCCTAAACCCTCCCGGAGGTTTCAGGTCGAACCGCTCGAAGGAGGCCAGGTTTGTGCTGCACTTGTCTTTTCGGTGTCTTTGATTCCTCTGCCTCTTCTCATCAGAAAACGCTATGTTGGGCTAAACGATGAACGCCCGACAATGATGCCCGGGTTTAAGGTTTAGGGAGGTTTTAGGGGTTTGAAGGGTTTAGGGTTGTCGGTACTTGGAGGCCCAGGGGACTTAGTAAGTCGGATATAAGTAGGGTTATAATTGGGGTAACTCCAGTTAGGGTACTTATAACTCTACTTATAACCTACTTACTAAGTCCCCTGGACCTCCAAGTAGAAATGTGCAAAGACTGCCCAACGCCGACCAACCCGCACGACTCCCAGCAGAGCTAAGATGCGACCGCCGAGCACAAACCAATCCCTGAAGATGCAAAGGGCCTAATAGGGTTTAGGGTTTTAGGGCCTTAGGGTTTAGGGCTTAGGGTTTAAGGCTTAGGTTTGGGGTTTAGGGTTTAGGGTTTAGGATTTAGGGTTTAGGTTTAGGGTTTAGGGCGTAGGGAATGGGATTTAGGACAGTAGAAGTGCTAGAAGTTAGCATGTGGGAGAGTAGATCCCTAAACCATCCTAAACCCTAACACCCCAACACCCCATGATTTGGGGTTTAGGGAACCCTAAGCCCTGAACCATCCTAAACCCCTAAACCCTAACACCCCCAAAACCCCATGATTTGGGGTTTAGGGAACCCTAAACCCTAAACCATCCTAAACCCCTAAATCCTAGCACCCCAAAGGGAGAGTCTATGATGGTTGGGCACGTGCACCCTTAAGGCAAAGCCCTGTTGAGGTCCTGGGAGCGGGCGGGGGCTTAAGGAACTCCGGGCCGGGGCTTCGTGTTTGGGTTTAGGGTTTGGGGGTTTAGGGTTTAGGGTCTAGGGTCTCGGGGTTTAGGGTTTAGGGGTTTAGGGTTTAGGGTCTAGGGTCTCGGGGTTTAGGGCTTAGGGGTTTAGGGTTTAGCATTTAGGGTCTAGGGGTTTAGGGTTTAGGATTAGGGCTTAGAGACCCAAGTTCGGGCGTTTTGGCAAAGCCCTTCCTACGAGAGCTTAATTAATTGTAAGTTCCTACATGAGAATGCAGAACAGTTGACTCTCAAAGCCAAAGACGCAATCCTCGAGCTCCAGCCACCAAACCCTAAACCCCAAACCCTGAAGCCTAAACCCTAAACCACTAAACCTTAAACCACAAAAGCAGTGCTCTCTGGGCTGTGAAGCAGTGGCGACCACTGCCAGAAGTCCCACTCCCTGCAGTGGCTTGCAGGCTTGGCCAAAATCACTTAATTGAGATTAATACCTTAAATCATAATAGGGATCCTATCATAATTTAAGGTACATTTCTGATTTTTCCCTTGTAGCCCTGGGCTGCCATCCTGAGAAACATACTGTTGATGATGTAAATCCTGCACTACCTTAAGAACCCTAAAGTATGGGAATTATGGTATATTCCTACCCTAAACCCTAAACCCTAAACTCTTAAATCATGATAGGGATCCTACCATAGCTGAAAGTACATTCCTTAATTTCCTCTTGTAGAACCCTTGTAGATCCCTTTCAGGAGCCCTTGTCCTCGTCCTTTAAGGAACCCTGGTATATTCCTTGACTTACGTTCTGTTCTTGGGGAAGGTCTGGGATTGGGGATCAGGCTATAGCACTTGGAAATCAAAGTCGGAAAGTTCGGCATGCTGGCATTTTGGACGCGACGGCTCATGTGAAGAGCTGTTTAAATGTCGAACCCTGGCTACACCAAGGCTTCAAGCACAGACGACCCGGGATTAGAGGACATGTTAGCACGTGGCTTTAAAACTTAGGATATCCCCAGACAGGCTCCGCAACATACAACCTACTCAAAACAACCCTAAACCCTAAACCCTTAAAGCCCTAAACCCTTAAACCGGCAACCCTAAACCCTAAACCCTTAATCCCTAAACCCTAAACCCTAGCCTAGACCACCCCTAAACCCCTAAACCCCTAAACCCTAAACCCTAAAGGCCACAATCCTCAAATTTCAGACAAAGGTTCTCTGCCGGTCGCATGATCTTCTTGTTAGGTCTTTTTGGGCTTATAGGGTTTAGGGGTTTGGGGCTTAGGGTTTAGGGGTATTTTATGGGCTTATAGGGTTTAGGGGTTTAGGGCTTAGGGGTATTGTTATGGGGATTTCGAGGGTTCGAGAAGAAGAAAACACGCAAAGCTGACAGCTCAAAGATAAAACTTAGCATTTTCGATGTCCTCGATCCTCAACCTGTCAACAGGAACCCGAAGCCTTGTTCCAGGTACCGACGTGCTGTAAACGCGC
>CAJNJA010011008.1:0-39975 GCA_905231915.1 Symbiodinium necroappetens | reverse complement strand
GGTGGTGGTGGTAGTAGTGGTAGTCGGTGGTAGAGATGGTAGCTGTAGTAGGAGGCGGAGGAGATACCTACATGCATACATACATATGTACATGCAAAGATACACTCATGGATACACACATACATGCAGATACGTACAAGCATACATCTAGACAGACAGACACATACAAGGGGATCCTCCTTGTGCTTCGTCAGCTCCATACGTTTCAATAGGCACCATTCGTCAAGGACCGGCCCCAAAGCGGGAGAGATGCAGCAATTCTTCGAGAATGAGCTCCTGGGGAAAAAAGCTGACAGCATTAAGAAGCTCATGAAGCTCGTGTGCGACATGACTGGCGAAGATGTGGAGCAACTGACGCAGCAGAGCATGGCCATCCGCAACCCTGAAAACTCGAGCCTTGGATGCTCTTGGAAGCACTCCTGGCACCTAGCTGCCCTAGCTCGTTGTGTTTGTGTGCTTTTGTTGGCCGCTTCGAAAATGGTCCGGACCGGAGGTTTAAAGGGACGGTGCTTTAGTCACGAGGAGTGATTTACAACCAAGCCACTGACAAGCCCTATCGAAGCGGATGGAAAAACACCAAGCCCCATTCCCTGCAGCCGGCGGCGAGCTTTCGAGGAAGAGCGCCAAAGCAAAAGCGCCCAAGGCCAAAGCCAAGGCCAGCCGAACATGTCCCATCTTGGATAGTGTTTTCGTTAGCTCTTGCCCAGCCCTATTCAACCCCCCTATCGGCCTGAACAGTATAGCAAAAATTACTAGCACTAGTCAGTACTTATTAGTACTAGTACCGGTACGAATAATAGTAGTAGCAATGAGTTGTAGCAGCAATCGTAATCGCAATAGTAATCGCAAGAGCTATAGTAGTAGCAAAAGCGGTAGCAATGGGAATCGGAATCGGAATGGTGGGAAATCGTGACAGTGCGAGGGTGGGGGGCTGCTGTCTTTTAAGGGGGTGGGGGGAGGGGGGTGGGGCGCTTGCAAGTTGCGCACTCTCCCATTGAGGATTGCAAAGTACTGAGAGATGCAGTGCTGATGTTAAGCGAGCCTGGTGCCCACATCCATTCGCCAGTCGAACATAGTTGCGATATAGACACAATACCGGACACTTGGTCTTGTCGCAATCGAGCTTGCTGTGTTGCGACCTCGCCTGGGCTGTTTTACCATGCCCAGGAACCCTGCGCTTTGAGTGTTTGTGTGTGTCTGTGTGTACTCTTGCGCCTCGAGTCGAGGTCTGAGCTGGTCGAATCCTCTCTGCTTTGCACATGCCACTGTCTCGCGAGTTCGGACATGTAGGTGTCCGCCTGGCAGGAGACAGTCAGACCAAACGTCTGTCTCTCTTTGATGCAGGCTGGCAGGTACATGTACTTGAGATCCGTTGTCGTAAAGACATCGAGCGTCTAGAGTCGAACGACACACTCCAGTTGCGGAACATGTCGAACTTGAAGAGGTCAAAGCATGGAATAGTTCAGAGTGCGAGTAGCTGTTGCTTCGTTTTATCTCCGGCAGAAAGTTGGTATCACGGCTAAGATCGGCTAAGCAGCCGCCCTAGCCGGCTGGGTGGTGCATGTTGACCTTGATGCCCAATGGTCGACTCGCAGTACGTGCCATGGAAACACTTCAGCCCGAGACGGTGGACCGTCACATCCGCCCTTGGTGGCGACGCCAAACGGATGGGAGTACTGAGTGACAAACCAAGGAGCAAGGACCAGCGCTTCGCTAGGCCTCAGCTGCAGTGTGTTGGATCGGATGTGCGAGTGGATTGGGACGAAAAACAAATCTAGGCGGAGGCTGCGCCAAAAGCCGCTGTCAAGGTGAAGGCCTGGGCCTCAGTCTTGCTCTTCGGGATTCTTCGTCCCAAGGCACTGGAGGTAGTGCGGGCCGATATTGCTTCAGTCTTGAAATTCCTCCATGCTCAGGGAGGCCCCGCAAGAAACGAGCTAACGCCGAACAAGTATTTCTGCATGAGTGCGGTTTTCTGCGAAGTTTCACAGGTTGGTTGATCGGATACAAATTTGCATTGCACGCTTAAGTGTCTCCGATCTGCCATCTCCTCTGCCAGACTTCCGTGCCTTTCTTCTGTGTTCTCATCGTGGCCGAGGTCAAAGAGGAGCCTGCAAAGCCACCCAGCGAGCCCAAGCCGTCGAAGCGCCTTAGAGCTGAGTTCCGATACCTGCTCGACGTTCTGAATATCTTACATATTGTATGTACGTACAGAAAGATTGTACAAGAAGTAAAGGCTTTGGTAGGCGTACACAGGGTTCATGAGGTATTTGGCGCTGACCTTTCGCAAATCGAGCCCTCGCGATACAGCTTGCGGTCAAGTCAATGTGTAGGGTTTCTTCACCTGCGACATCTCCCACAGTGGTTAGAAGTCCAAGCCAACGTGCCGACAGTTCTTGAAACACACAGTTGGGGAACAGCAGGTTTTCCACGAAGGCCACCCCCAACTGCCAAGGAAGCGACCCAAAACCACCAATGGCAAGCTGGATCCAGACACATACCTGCCGGCCGGATGGGAGACCGTGGAGCACCACGGTCCAAGACCTCTGATCTTGTGCCTCCCAGGATTTCGCAGTACTGGTTTGAACGGCTTCACCAAAAAGTGTTTCATGATGGATCGATCGAGCAGATGCAGCACTGTATGCACTCTCCAAGCTTGTGCTTGGCACCGACTGCATGGTTCCGATCCGAAAGTCATGAGTCGATCTACAGATTATTTGCCATTTTCGCCTTTGAGATGCTGTAGCTGGAACATGTTGAATGGTTAACGTGGGTCTCCTGAGTACTTACGGGCTGCAAGACGAGCATGGTGATAGTAGCACGAGATAGTGTCTTATGGAGGTCGGTGTGGTCAGACCTTGCTTGACGAAGCTGAGGAAGGCATACAAAACCGGCGGCAGCGTCGGCAAGTGTTTCAGACCAACTTGGTAGGGCGTGTGAGTGCTTCTTGTGTTGAAGGGCAGGGTCAGAACAGCTTTGCCTGCAGGGCCGAGACTTGCGTGCCTCTGTGTACAAAGGACATATATCCGCTTCCAGAAAGTCAACGGTGGCGGTGCAATCTGCTGCACAATCAACCAGGTTCTGAAACGGCCTCTCGACGAAAGAGACACCTCCAGCAAGCTATTGCAAGACCTGAGTCTTACTGCGATCGCCTTATGTTGAGTTGCCATCTCATTGTATTGCTGAGCTCATTGTACGAGGCATCGCGGTCAGAAGCAGCTCAAATAAACATGTTATCGAGCCCCAAAACACTGCAAAGCATGTGTCTTTTCTACGACATGCAAAGTCATGGCTGCCCTTTATGAGACCGCATGTTTCAGTCGAAGAATCATGAGTTGCTGAGTTGCTTCTGTGAATGATGGGGAGCATTTCCTGAGCATCTCCGAGCCGAGGCATCTGGAAGACACTGGTGAAGATCTTACGGCGCAGTACCTAGAAATGAGAGACAAGAAAGAACACGAGAAGGCGGAGTCATGTCAAACGCTGTGGTCGTCTTGGCTTCTGAACATCTGCGAATCCCGTTACACAGCTCGGCTTCAGCGTAGGCCCAACGCCGAAGAGAAGAATCGGAAAAGAACAAAGAGATGCCACCCGGAACGAAGTGGGTTGGGCTTCTGTAGTTGTTCAAGATGGCCCTTCTTCATGATCTAGGCCGAACTGTGCACAATGATGGGCTTTCGCTGCGAGCCGTCAGCATACCACTCGCTTTGCGAAGGAAGAAGCAAAAGCGTGAAGAGCACCTCGGTAGGGAAATACTGTCAGGCTGCTCATTCAAACCAGTAGCAGGGTCCTGTCTTGCAGTCTCAGGTCTAGTCTAGGGAGAGGAGTCAACAGGAACTCAACCTGTGCGCCGCCTAGTCAAGGACTCAAGGAGGCAATCAGCACTGGACGAACTTTACTTTAAGGCTTGCATCAATGTGTTCACTTGCCCTTGATACCTGAAGCGGCATCGCCAACAGAGCAAGTTCTGCATTTGTCGGTTGGCACGCGATTCCGGCGGATCAGGTGTGCCAAAGTAGACAATGATGCAGCACAACCTAGGGCACCGGCCCAACTATGCTGGTTCAATGAAGTCAGCTTCTTCTCTCAGTTGCGAAGCCAGATCGCGAACGTGATATGATGCGAACAGGAACTTGAGTAGGCTACTCTCGAGGACAGACCTTCCAAGCGAAAGCCCATGGCCATGTGCCGCATCAAACGCCTGGGGTATCTCAGGTACATCGAAAATTTTCGTGCTGTGTACGGTGCCCTTACTGGACCACTGGTCATGGCTTTGCCGGGTCGCTCGTCTGGCTGTGGCGGATGCTAGAGCTTCTTCCTCGGGAACCTTCGATTCAAATCGCTACTACACCACCAAAGCATTTCTGTGTTCTTTAGAGTGATGTCAAGGATGTGTCTAGGGCAGAGATCGGAAAATTTGAGAGTCATATCTTTGGCTAACAGGAGTAGAATGCTTCATGTAGCGATTGCATGGAAAAGGGTTCAGTGCTTCGATTTTCCATCCCTGGGCTGCATCTGATCCAAAAACGCCCTAGCGTGATATGAACAGGCAGTTCCCCATTGTGCTCCATGCCATCCCGCGAAGCAAGGAAACCTCTGGACCTTAGTTGGGGTTAAACCGATAAGTTGCCATCCCAGGCCCATCCCTGTGAACCTAGCAGACCTAGCATAGACCTTTGAATCTGAAGCATGCACGATAAATGCCGTGGTTGCAGAGGCTGGAGCGGTGAGGCGAAGCATCAAGTTAACTGCGGACAACTCTGCTCTTCCTACTACGAAGCTTGGACACTATTTGTTGTTCATTGGCTACGTGGCAGGGAACATTTCCTGGCCCTCAGCATCCACAGCTGCAGCTTAGGACCCGGAAGGCCGTTCCTGGAAGCTTCTCAAAGACATCGAGGTCTGTTTAACAAGTTCAAGGGACATCGGAAAATTCAATGTCGCTTTGTGGTAAAGCTTTGGTCAGGGTCTTCATGCCAGGGCTCAGAAAGTGCCATTGAGGTAAGGCCCGCCAAGTTGCAGGCGCAGGAGTTTCTTCAAGACGGAAAGGACTGAGTCTTTCACAGCCGTGACCCTTGCCGACCACAGGCACACTTCGGGATGCTGATGGAACAGGGCAAGCAGGACGGAAGCTGCGAAAAGCATGAATTCTGGCACAGGTCCCTGACGAAGCCGTCATGCGTGTCATGCAGCACCTGAAATCATGAATTCTGCCTTTGCCCTTGTGCTGTAGCAGAGAGCATGTTTGCAGCCTTTGCCTCGGCTGCAGGATACATTTCCAGACTTCGATGCGGCTCGCGATTCCCAGGCCACCGACGAGAATCCCAGCTTCGAAGAGTCTTCCATTGCTCTTCGGAAGTTGGGGAGCTTAACAGTGCACAAGCAAGTTTTGGCTCTCAAGAGGAGCTGCCGCCTCGTGCGTGCAGATGTCGCCGTGCGGCTCAGGAATGGCAGAGTCATCAACATCGCGAGGCGAGGCAAGATAGCTAGAGTCCACTTTGGAGTCAATCTCCTTGCGTGAGGAAGACTAAGACTAAGTGGTGGGCTTGCAGATGGCCCTTGGTTTCGAATGCAGCCTCAAGGGGCGCAGCCTCTTACTGCATCCAAATTGAGGATGCCGCTCCCCTTCCTGCTTCGCTGACATCCATCGCTCACCGGCACCTGACCGTGTCAACCCGCTACATCTCCGGAACACCATAAAGTCAGCAAAGGATTTGTGAAGTTTGAAAGAGCGCTTTGATGCAAGTACTGTTCTGTTGGTCAGTTGGCCCCGCATAGAGGCAGCAGAACCAAGTAGAAGCATGGACGCGGGAGCAAAAGAAGCCTGGAGAGGAGTGCCCGGTCTGCATTGGAAACGAGTTTCAGGGTCATGGAAGGCTTCAGGTTTCCCTTGGCTGGGGGGCAAGAATTCCAGCTTACATTCGGGAGCAAGACCTTCCTGAGTGATGGAGCGAAGTGAGGAACGGCTTAGCGCTTCTCAGCAATAAGCCAAAAGCTCTGAGGAAGCTCAGGAGGCGAAAGAAGGAGGCTGGGTGCAAAGTCAGCATTCTTGATTGCTGCGGTTCTCTCACAGAAGGCGTTGCTTCTGAAAGCTTGGAAGATGTCTTAGGTAGTGTGCAGGCTTCGGGTTGGGAGGGCCTTTGTGTTGGATCTTGGGCTCGTGCCCAGCGCCTTGTGCTGGAAGGTATGCTGACAGAGACAGCTGTGCCCACTCCCACTCCGTGAAGTACCGCATGCTTTTGGATCCAATTGTGTTGAAAATGCGCTTAAGCCTCGACTTATCGAACATGCTGTATCACTGAGGTCTTGATGTATGTATCTCTCTAGCCTTCTACCGACATGTGTATCTGTCTATCTGTTTATCTATCTGGCTATGTCTCTCTCTCTCTCTCTCCCTCCCCCTCTAGCTCTCCATCTATCTATCTATTTATCTATCTATCCATCTATCCATCTATCCATCTATCTATCCATCTATCCATCTATCTATCCATCTATCTATCTATATATCTATCTGTCTAGATATATACATATATATATATATTTATTTATTTATATTTACATTTAGCCGTCCATCCATCCATCCATCCATCCATCCATCCATCCATCGATCCATCTATTTGTTTGTTTATCTAGCTATCTGTCTATCTACCTATCTCTTTCTCCATCTATCTATCTCTTCCTCGACGTGTGCATGTTTGCAGACAGCGCTCAAGGAGACAGACACATCATCTGAACACATGAGCGGCAGCTAGAGGAAGAGGGTATGTCTGGATGAGGCATGTATGTATGTACACACGTATGAGAAGGGTTTTAGAAATGATTTTGTCCACAGTTACAGGAGAATTCCTCAGTTGGTGCTCGCCCTCAGTCCCTCAGTTGAAGATGGTGGACTATGGCCACTATAGAGAAACCAGCCATATGAAGCTCTTCGACGTTTCCAAGATGACCGAGAAAGCGACTCTCGGTGTGAAGTTGCATCGGGGGTCTTGCTGGCAGCTGCCAGTGTTGTTGGTCCCCTGAGAGTATTTTCCACATCAGCCATGTCAGCCATGCTGGCAGATGCCCGCACAGAGCTACATGCTGGGAGTCTGTTACATGTCAGCGTCTTGATCTGGCCAACTCTTAATGACGTCGGTGGTTGTGCCACAATCTTTTGGCCAACTTCGAAATGCGGCAAGTTAGAAGTTAGCGCTTCCAGGATGGAGCAAGAAAGGCTGCCGGACGGGCCAACTCTCCAGAAAGAGGCCGGGTGTGTTGTTGATATTCACTGACACGCTTCCGGGTTTTGGAAAAGGAAGAGATGAGACCATGCCGGGCATGGGTGTGAATGGGGCCGCGAATCTCCGAGTGCCAAATGGAAGAGCTGGCCTTGACTTCTCCCCTACATACTGTGTTTTGTATTTTCTTACGCTCTGTGCCTTTATCAGGGTATTGGTTACAGGGCGTGTGCGCGCGGCCAGCGACCGTGGTGTTTCCACTTTTTCTCCAACGGGTCCCGGCCCCGTGCATTTTCTGATCAACATGACCCACGAAGCAAAAAACAAAAGTCTTGTTGTTTCCACAGACCCTGCTGCGGCAGGGGACATCGAGTTCACTGTTGTGAAGGTTGCCACTTCGAGTTTATGAATCGCGCTCCCACCACGGTCCTGTGCTCATTTGTCTTTACCAGGGCCACACTTTGCGCCTCCTGCGGGCTCGAAGCTGGTTCCATACCGCATCCCACTATCAAAATGTCGGTAGGCCTCCAATGCAGGCCCTTCCCAATTGCAAATCGACCTCTACGGAGATCAGTTCTGTTCTGTGGTCTTGCGCGCATTGCGTAGCAGCGTAGGCTAATAATCAGTGCTGGATAATCCTATGCAGCGGGTGGGCGCAGATGTAGAACTTTACAGTGATCATCGTGCTGGTTTTGACGATAGTTTGTTGCCGATAAAGAAGTCCACCATAGCCGTCTTGGTGTTTTTTTGTAATGCTCGCAAACACGTAGCCATTCTGCCGTTACTCACTGTCAGTATGAAAGGGATGTTGCCGTCATCATGATTCTTATTGTCGATACTTCTGCTCACCATCATGGAATCTAGAAACCAGTTGTTCAGCATGAGGTGTGCAGGGTCTGTTGTGCTTTTTTGCCTTGTAGCAGTGTGTGCGGTGTCTTTCTTGTAGCAAGCATTGCCATTTGCTTGCAGCCAGGCGCCACGACGAAGCTCCAGGAGCACTCCAGTGCCAGGGTGGGGAGCTCCCCAAGAGGAAGGATCCCAGCTAGTAGCGGGAGAGGGGGGGGGGAAAGCAGAGACATGTTCGCATTAGTAAAGAAAGGCAAGGGGTCCGAGCAACCACCAACCGTCCGAAAACCAAATGCCGACAGAACTCACAACCAAAGCCGGGACCGGTAGGAGGGAAAGGGGTTGGCAGCGCTTCATAGTAAATTGACCCATGCCACAGAGCCCAGCACGACATCATGCAGGGCAACCCGACACCCCAAAAGGGGGAGCAGCAAGAAGGAAAAGTGGAGACAGCATCACAGCGCGGGAGTCCACTTGCGAGCAGCCACCCACGCAGAAGCCCAGAAAGCTTGCCAGGTCACGTGGGGCAGGAGCCTGCAGGGGAGGACGGTTTGCCACAACATATCAAGGAAAGGGTCAGCAGCAACGCAGAAAACAGAGACATGTGCGCAGATGTTCGCAGAAACTTCGACTCACCAACAGTGGAGCAAGGAACCCAACATCAGCAGCTCCAACACGTGAGGTGCCACAATGTTGAAAGACCGCCAGGGGCTACATGGGGGCCGCAGGCAAGGAGCCCAGGCGGAGGAACTTGAGACATGCTCACTAGCATCAGCAGGAGCCAAAGGAACCTCACCAGTCAGCGGAGGAACTTGAGACATGCTCACAGAACTAGCATCAGCAGGAGCCAAAGGAACCTCACCAGTCAGCGGCGGCAACCGCCACCAATTGAGCCAAGTGCCGACCCCACGGAGCAAGTCATACATGACCCCCAGCGATGAGCGAACGTGGCCGGAGCGCCTTTTCATGATACCGAGAAATAGCCTATAGAGGCACTGAAGCCCGGCAGAGGGGGTCAGCTCCCAAAACAACGAAGATTTCACAGCATGATGATGAGCAAGTGCAGATCAGCAAAGAAGGGGGAACAAGGAAAGACTCCCGTCAAAAGCAGAGACATGTTGGCAGCATTTCACCAACAGCAATGCCCAACGGGGAGGGGTCCAAACAGCAACCGCGCGACGCAGCTGCCCCCGAAAGCCCAACCAGGCTCCGACGGCATGAGCTGAAGTGCACGAAGCTTTGCGGCCCCGGCAGGAACCACAGCCGCGGCCAACGAGGGCCGATATCGGGCAATGAAGACCGGCGGCAGATGGATGGGGAGCTCTGGTCCCCGCAACAAGAAAGATCCTTAGAGACATGTTCGCAGCATTTCGCAGCATGTCACAGCAAGAGTGAAAACCAACCGTCAACCACAACCACTCCATCAGCAAAGATTCTCGTCAGCAAAACCGGGATTCACGGCATCAGCAACAGCGGGGCCGAGGACAGCGTCAACCAACCGCACCCACGACCGACGGAAGTTCGCCCACGAAGCTACAGGAGCATCGCGGGCAAAGCAGACACAAGCCCGCAGCATGATTTCAGATTGAGCCAAGGCTCGGCTTCCCGAAATTTTGTGTTTGGGCTGGAAGCCCTCAGAGAGTCTGAGCCTAGGCTTGGGTTGACGATGAGCCGTAGCACCCCAAACCATAAACCGCGTAAGGCCTAGAATGCTACCTCTGTGAGCCCCGAAACCCTAACAAAACCGTGAACCGTAACGAAACCCTAAAAGCCTAAACCCGCAATCCATGTCCAGAAGCTTTAGTACAGGGTTGGCTGGATCCTGTACTTCTGTTGGTATTGAGTCGCTTCGAGCTTTGGTGGTCCTATTCTACTCAATCATGTAGAACATCAGTGGTGGGATCCGAAAGCCTCCAAAGAAAGCCTGTGTAGCAGTGATGCTTGTGCTTCCTGTCGGGAGGCCGCAGGACGGGGTAGCTTGGTGGTGTTGGTGGTGAATCCCTCAGTCTTCAGGCCTCCCGAATCCCCCGTCAGCCAAACTGGCATTCTAGACTCTAGACCCAATCAGGCGAAGGAAAAGAGGTGCGTTTGGAGCCTCGTATGCAGGGTCACCAGGCCGGTGAAGGCGTGCATCTTGGTACTTGGACGAGAATTTGAGCCATCGTGCTTGAGGGCAGGAAGGGCGCATGGTAGCTAGATGTGCCACGACTTTTCGTCTACATGACCGGCCATCCATCTGTCTGTGCAGCATGACTTCATCGGATCTAGCTGAGGAGCTTTTGATTCAGCAGAAGACCAAGCGTAGATGCACCTCTTGGTGCACACAGAACAAGCATGCGGCGGCTACCAAGCATTCCTTTGCAGCATTTTCGAGTCCTTGCAAGACGAAGATGCTCTGACTGCTGCCGGTCTGCATGGCAATGTAGCCTTCTTGCTTCCAGAAGAACATCAGGTGCATTTGCTCAATTTCTTATTTTCGATGATGGTATACTATAGAGTAGAACAGCCAGATGATTGTAGACCTCGTGGAACCCAGCATGAGGTGGAAGTCTGCCAGCATGCGTTTCTTTATGCTTGCCATGCAGCTTAGCCTAACTGTTGTTGCATGTACCCCCTCAAAGGAAAGATTCCCACCTAGTCTTCTTGCCTCCCGCAAATTAAGCCCTCAGGTTTAGTTTTGAGCTTTCCCGAACAAAGCGGTGTCCGGCGTGCGAGGAGAAAGCAGCACGCCAGGATGCCCACTTGGCTTCCATCTTGGAGAACATCAAATGGATAGGCTACCTGGATAGGGTCCATCTGGCCGCGCGAAATACTTTTGGCTTTAGCTGAAACAGAATTCAAAGGAGTGCCTCCAGCCAGAGAAGAAATCGAGGGTCACGCTTGCAGCATCAGGTGCGCACATATTTTTGTTCCCCTATCCAACCTGCAATAAGACTTTTGATTTCTGCACTGGCTTAAACGTCATGCCGCATTCCTGGCTAGTTCATCTGCTTTGCTCAACATCTTCCCCTAAACCCTCAGGTCGACGAAAGTCGTCGAGGACGGTTTCAGTACCTTGAGAGATGGTGCACGCCACGACAAACAACAGCGCATTTCGCGCATTGGACCGTGCACAAAGCTCAACACTGCTGGAGGCTGAGGGTTGCAGAGTCGAAAATGCTTCGTAGTGAAACCAGCTACAGCTAAAGCCCTTTCGCGCGAATATTCCCAGGAGCACGACCGCCCCATGCGCAGCCTGTATAATGTCGCACAGCTAGCAACAAGCACGGAAGTCTCCACAGAAGTTTTCACTGCGAGAAGTCACACCAGCTGGTCCTTGGGTGACTCTGTTTTGGACGACTACATGAAGGCTGAAAGTGCGCATGCCGCATGTTGCCGCATAGATCAACCTTCCTAGCTTTTCGCTGCTGTTAGTTTGCAACCGGGTGGCTGGTGTTGACAACTCGTTCCCAGTCTCGTGCTTTTTGACTTTTGCAAGCCCGACCACCAGGCCCATGGTCAAAAGCCAAACACTTAAACACGAAACCATCTAGCACGTTGGGAGATTCATGTTTCTGAAACAAAGGTGACAGACTCGATGACGTTGCTCCAGCCGCTCATGTGGCAGGCAGTGGTGGCATTCAAGGGACTGTGGAACGCCTCGCCAGACCTCTGGATCAACCTATTGCCGCAGCCTGGTCACTTCATCAGGCAATGAATGCACAGAGATGCTCATGTTCAGGACTGGTCCTCGGAACCACGGCTTTTGGCGTCGTGCTGAAGCATTCAGCAGGAACCAGAAAAGTTTCAGCGGATGTATTTGTCGTCGACGTCATGTCTTCGTCCAAAATTGAATTCGTTTTTCTGACTGATACTGAATCGCGGATGAGCGTTGAGCTCCGAAACATGCCGCCAAAGCCTGAGAAAAGGTTGCAGAGGCCTTTGTGCTTCTGAGACGGCGGAGGTGGGAAGCTTGGAAGAAACATAGTTTAATCTGCAATCGCGAGCCTGTGAACCTGCGCGCAAACCCAGCATAACTAAATGACAGTGCACACAAACACATCGTGATGTAGTGTATCTCATTGCATCGGACAGCGCTTGGACGCATGTTGACAGAAGCCGCGGCTTTGCGTGTGGCTTCAAAGGGCTGACGGTACCACACTTACAACAGATGGTTGACCGGTACAAGATTTTTCTGGAAAACACCGAGCGGTTCTCGGTTGGGCAGGGGACCCATACCGCACTTTCCGCCTTGCTCAGTATCCAAAATTTTGCACCACTTTCGTCTGAGACTGAGGAAAAGGCCTGTGTTGGAGGTAGATGTAGTGGACCTCTGCGTGCGTCACTTCCAGCCCAAACTGACTGAGCAGCAGTACGATGATACGTGAACCTGCGCAAGTACCGCAAAGTGCCAACCCTCCCGGTCGCATTGAGTGTGCCAGGCCACAATACAGGAGAAGTGTGGAAGGGGTTGCCATGTCGCAGCGTGTTCGGATGGACTAACAGACTAACAACGAGCACTTAAGCCGCATGAACATCATTCCCCTTTCAGTATTGTCGGACTCAGGTCTGGACAGAAGACTAAAAGAGGTACACAAGTCCCGCACATTTCCTTGATGTTGCCGGATATTGTGTGTTTTGCGTGGAAGATTGATATACCTAGCTTTGGTATCCCCGCACGCTCGCCGCAATCCGGTGGATTCTCAAGCACTCGTTTTTTCGGTGCACGTCCTGTTTCCGCTGCCGCGCTTTCTCGGGAGTGTTGGGGTTGGGATATTGGGTGAACATTGACTGCTTTCGGTCTACACCGATAAAATCTGCCACGAATCGCTTTGATTTGTTGACACCGAAAATGAAACCGACACGGCCGCATCTGAATCTCCCCAGTAGTCGTAGCGCCACTGTGGCTTGAGATGTGGCAACAGAGGTTGCCCGGAAACACCAAGCCACCGAACGTTTTCGTGGACAAGCGCTTTTTTCAGCAGAGAGGACAACATGTATTTCATGCCGGGAATTCGGGTGTTCGTTTCGGTTGCCACCGTCTCTTATCCTTGTCATAGTCCGGCTACACTCTGTCAAAAATTGCAGACACTGTGTTATTCATCTGAAGAGGTGTTGCGATGTAGCGCTGAGGAGAGCGCCTTTGATCTGGTTTTGTCGGTCACGGACCACGTCGTACCAACTTAGTAAGGATCCGCAGGCTATGGGCAAGAACAGCGAAACTGAACAGGGGTTGATTGAACACTTCAATCAAAAGGTCACAATTGTAGACGCACGCAGCCATGCTGCTGAAAATGGACTCGGACACCAGATCCTTCGAAGGTTTTAGCTCGATCCAACAGGAGACAATAAGGCAAGCGTTGCGGACACTGCGGTTATCCGCTGACTCATAATGCTAACCAAGCAGCCTCAATTAACTTCGCAGTGCGGTTTCTTGGACTTCATCCTGAAGATCTGCATCGGCCAAGTCCCGGACGGCCACACCTGTTGCTATCCCTCAAAAGATTGAGGTTTGGAAGGCGGCACGAGCTTACGTGCCTGCTGCGCCGTCATGCTCGCTGCGCATTCACACCAACCAGTGACTGGGAAGGTCGTTCTTTCATTTTTGCTCGGTCGGCCGGCTTGTCAACTTCTTGTGAGCCCAAGAAGTTGACGGGAGAAAACTTGGGAACAAGCCGCACATCCTTTCCGGATCGTTGATATTCAAACAGCTAAGGTCATAGTGGGAAGTCCAGTACCCCACCTTGCATCCACCGCATTCACAATTTCGGGTTTTCCGGCCGGGTGATGCTCGTTCTTCATCCCTCCTGATCTGCTTGAGGTGGGTGTGGCAAGAACATGCCAAACGTACAGGGCAATCTTGCCCTTATCTACTGGAGTAGTCAGCGAGTGGGCAACAGGATCCCAGCACGTGCTTGGCGAGGTGCAAAAAGGGGTGTGAGCTGTCAGGGTTTTATTTCAAAGGCTTCGTTTGTATAACTCAAGATATTTTTTCACCAGGCTTCAAGTCATTCTTCGAGCGAGCTTCTGCTGGGGACAAAGCCTAACAGCATTGCGGCGCATCGGGTGAGCACCCCTTAGCCCCCCACCCCTTTTGGGATGCTCCAAAGCTATGTGCCGAGACATGCTCGAAGAACTTCACCAACAACTCGTTAAAAAGGAGAACCAACCATCAGCATGGGCAGCTCCCGGAAAGCCTGCCACTCGCCAGCCGGCAAGGCAGAGTGCCTTACAACAAGGAAAGATCCCCGTCAGCTGCATGGGAGGAAAGCCAAAGCAGCTCGGCAGAAGAAGGGAGTTTCCCACGATCGCAGCGCCAGACATGTTCGCAGCACCTCACGACAGGCAAGGAGCCCGGCCTGCCTCCCGCCAGTCTGGAGCCAGCGAAAAAGCTTTTCAGCAGGAACCGAGCACGGGGGGAAGAGGCAGAGACATGTTCGCAGGACCTGATGACATCAGCAGCGGAGAGCCAAACGAAGCCCCATAAAGGCATTGCAACCCGGCAGGAGGCGAGTTTTCCGTAAGAAGGGAAGATCCACCAGCATGTTCGAGCAGTATCAGCAGTAGCAACGGCAACCGCCAACACCATGAGGTACCTGCAGCCGTCAACCGCCACCACCCTGTCAGCAGCGCAGGACAGCGTCAGCCAACCGCCCACGACCAACGCAACTGCCCCAAATATAGCCTCCATGTCACGAGAAATTCACTGACGAAGCTGCAGGAGCACGGGGGAAAAGCAGACACTAGCGCTTCAGCAGGACAGCGTCAGCAAGGGCCAAGGGTCCGAGCAGCCACCAAGCCACCACCCAACGCAGCCCCACAGCATGGACAGATCCCTCAGCAACACGAGACATGTTCGCACCAGTCTGCTGCCCGGAAACTTCAGCTAGATCGCACAGACAAAGCCGGGTCCAACCCAGCAGACGGAACGCAGCGACATGTTGGCCAGCGCAGCATCATGCAAGGGTGAGGCCAGGGGTCCTAACCACCAACGCCCCACGCAAAAGCGCTCGCAGGCAAAGCCACACGCTGGCAGTGCCCGGCAGCAGTTCACACAGTTTCCAGCATCAACAAGCCTCACCAACAACTCAGAGACGAACCCATGGGGAGCAGCAAGGGGGAAAGGTTGAGACCGTTTCGCAGCGTTTCACAGCGGCAGCAAGAGAAACGCTCGGAGCATCACTGGGTCGAGCTGGGAAAGATCCCGTCAGCAGCAAAAGGCTGTTCGGCCCATGACAGCATCAACAGTCATCAGCAGCAGTGGGGGAGATGTCCCGTACGAGCAAGGGGCTGGGGGCTGGGGGACAGCGTCAGCCAACTGCGCCCACGAAGCAAAGCAGCTACCCCGAAATTTTCCAGCTTGTGTAGGAGGCTCGCCACAATAAGGAAAGCGCGCCGTCAGCAGCAACGCAGGGAAAAACAGAGACGTGTTCGCAGAACTTCACCGATAACACTGCAACGGACCGAGGAATCCAACTTGACAGCTTGAGGGAGAGCCCGCACAATAAGGAAAGATCCCAGCTGCATGGGAGGAGAACAGCCTTGGCAGCTGCTCTGCAAGCCAACAGAATAAGGGGGACCAGACGGGGAGCTCGCGCCACAAGAAGCAAAGATCCCCGTGAACAGCAAGAGATATGTTGCAGCGAGGCAAGGAGCCGAGCAGCCAAGCATCACTACCAACGTGCTGATCCACGGACTCACACACGAAGCCCTGCAAAATGCTCTCCGCAGCTCACAGGAACAAGTCCTCGGCAGCAGAGGGGCAAGGAGTCACAAGGGTCCGAGCAAGTAACAGACGCAGCCCACAATCAAGGCCAGGTGTCCGAGCACTCATGGACCACCAATGCAGCTGCTCAGTAAGCCCACCAGTATACAAGCGCGGAAGCCCCCCACAAGAGGGCGCGCAATTCATACAATGAGGGTAGTCTGCACGTCCTGCTGCATTCTGTCAGCTTAGCAGTCACAACAACGACTAACAACGGCAGAGGGTCCGAATTCGCGAGCGTGGCCCGAAAGCAGCCAGGGCCCCCCGCTTGCCAGCGACACAGAAACAATTTGAAACAATCTGGCCAGCCAAGACTCGTCTCACTTGGAAGCAGCAGCTTGCTGCAAGAATCGAAGAGCGAGTGGATGTTGAGAAGGGGCCCGGGAACATGGACGACACGCCCCCTGGCTGAATGCGCAAGTCTTCGAGGAAGCCATCGAGAAGTTTTTGACGTGACCCAGCTGCAGAGCAGGCCCGGATGCTCACCAGTGTCGAACTGTTGGGGCTGCAAGCCAGCCAGTTGAGGCAGCAGAGGAACCGGCTACCGGCAAGAGCAACTGCATCGCTGGTCTGTCTTTTCCAAGATACCAGACGTCCTTTACCAGGTCTGCCAGGTCGGCCTGTGCATGCTGTCACAGTTAAATGAGTTTGTGCTCGGGTGTGGCTTGGAGTGCGTCTCGGATTTGAAGCGAACTCTCTGGAGCATTGAGCCTGTTGATGTGTGAAATTTGTAATCAGATTGAGAATTTGAGGTGCGGAAAGGGAAAGTCACATCTGTAAGGACTGTCACGTTCTACCAATGGACTGGTACCGCAGCGGAGCAAACGACGGCCCAGGCGGCCAAGGACTTGTGGACCCTCGCTGGGCGAGGAACATCCAGAGTAGCTTTGGGATTTTAGGATGGGGAACCAGAAATCACCTCGCCGCGGTTGTTTTGGGCGACACGGGGGTCAGATTTTTCCTTGGTGCGGGATGGACCTAGTGGTAGTAGTAAGAGTAGGAGGAGTAGTAGCAGTATAGTAGTAGTAAAAACCAGACAGCACCTACGTACATTGGCAGCAGCATGTGTGGGGGCCAAAAAGGGGGATGTCGCCTTACACTGTGGAAAACCGACCAAGGCCAAGAACGGTTTACCCTGTTTCCGAGCTTATGCACGGAATTTGTGTTTGAGGGACACATTGGTACCGACGATGTCTCCTGTCAAGGATTCAACACGCGATTCATGAAGTACGTTTGGGGAAGCGTTTACACATGCTTACACATACTTCATAATGACATCAGGAACAGTTGTTGTGTCGATGGGAGAAAGTTGGACAATGGCAGCTTGACGCTCCTTGCCCTTTTGCGGATGTGGTAAGAATTGGGGTGGAAAGCAGTGATGACTGTTCTACCAGCGCAAAAGATGAAGAGTGGGGCCCGTGTATTGTGCACAAGGCTAAAGTCTCATCGTGTGCATTAATTGGACCTTGTCGAGCTGTCAGCCAGTCCCGGAGAGGGCAGACCTAAGTTATCCCATAGTCCCAAGGCAAGGCAAAACGTGCATGCAGTTTTCTCCACTTTGAAGCGATAATCTTTTGACACTGTGCAACAAATTCAACGTCGTAGAACTCAATGAAAAAACGGATGTGCACCGTGTTACTCACAGGGACGATGAGGTGCCAGAAAAAATTGAAGCCCGTTGTCCCGTGACGATTACAGATGGTCGATCGCTAAAGTGTTGGGACAGAGTATCTTGGGGGCAGAGAAAGACATGGAAAGGAGTGCCCAGAATTTGTAGAAAGTTCACAGCGGAAGTCCCCAGCCGAGAAGCCACCGCCTATGTGGGAGGGATCGGTTCTTAAGTCTTATAATTGAGGAGTATATTTTTCGCACTGCAGAATGAAGGTTGGACGTATGTTTCTTCCCCGGTTGGCAAGAATGCCCGGGACATTTGACAGGTGATTTTGGGAGCTCCAAGCGTGCTGCTGTAGTGGTTTACGGGTATGTCAAGCGGCGACCGATTGTTACGGAGGTGTTCGTTCGGCTTTACATTGGCATCGGGGGAGTCGTTCTTGTCATCGGTAAGCACTGATTAGTCCAGACTTGCGCATCTTGGATTCTTGGCGCTGTTTGTAAGGCGGTGATGCTGATGAGGCTGATGATAATTGATGATGCTTGTTGCTATAACAACACCCCCATGACCTCCCGAGAGTTGGCTTGAACACACAGTCAGCAGTTCATTATTTGAGTGAAGAGGGTGTTTGTCTTGTGCTGAAAGGAAAGTGGCACGTAGATTCTCCTATTCAGTATCCATGATGTAGTTTTTGAAGGTTCCCAAAACCACGAACATCCTGGCAAACATGGCCACCTTCCTGGAGGCTCAAAAGCTCCTGCAGCTGCTGATCCAGCGGATGTTTGGCCGCAGCAGTCTCTCTCATAGGCACTGTCAGTTCAGTGTCATTTGATGGGATGGCCGCAGATGCTGCTGGTGCGGTGCACTCCTACAATTTAACAGGTTTCGTTGTCAACACTGCTGGCGATCTAAGGGAAAAAGCGGTTTTGACATTGTGTGAGCTAGTGCGCTTCGGGCGACGGAGATGCCACCAAGGGGATTTCCCGAGACCACGCAGATCCTCTATATGCGGGGCACCTTCAAGAAGGCCGATCAAGAATGATATGTTCTGAAGGAATACATCGTATTTGGCACAGTTGTTGTCCCACCAGCTTGATTGAAGGAATACTACTGTCCAAACAGAAGGGCAGAGGATGGCGGAGAGATAGTCACGATGTTAGACATGTCGTAGCACGTCCGGTTGGGCCGAACTGCTAGTCGTTGCTGCCCTCAGGTGAATTCGTCCTTGGCACCATCGGTTCTATAGTTTCAGCAAGCAACAAGGCAACAAGCACCAATTGTTGCACCATCCCGTGTGAAATCGCACACCATCAACGACAGCTTCTTCTGGCCTGCGGCAACACATTCTGTCCGTTCTCCTCTTTTGTTGATTCTTCTACAAAATTGAGGAGAAGCAGGCTTCAGAGTTACCTTGAGAAGCCACACACAAGCCTGTCTAAGAACTAAAGCTAAGGCTTCGAAACACATGCCTAGGCTGCGGGATCGAAGCTGATTAATGCTATGGCGGGATGGTGTCGTGGCTGCAAGAATCGAGCTGCAGCTACGTACGTTGAGTGAAAGGTCGTGGGCTCGGAGAGAAGCCAGCAAACCCAGGTATTTCAGGAAGCCCTTTGAGGTGGCCGATCGGTCCTGCGACTTGGCAGGGCACTTCCTTGCAGTCACCATGCAGTGAAAAATTGTTAGAGTCAAGCCTGAATGTCACAGTTGCCATATCCCTTTTCGTTTTCGCCTCTGCAGCTCCTGCTGCTGCTGCTGTTGCTTGCTTGCTGCCGCATGGTCGAGAAATGGCTTACGGTCGTTGTGGTCGCGACTGTTCTGTCCTGTGGTAGGCATTGCTGCCCTCGTGCTAGTTACCCGTTGTAGCTCCATATCAATTAAGACTGCTCCGAGAGCTTTGAGTCCCAAAAACCCCGACATTCCCGAGCGCAATGCCTTGAAGCCTGGAGCCCCCCCCCCCATTTCCCGAGTCTCCACCAGTTCGGTCGGTCTCGAGAAGCTTTTCCAAGGTTACCAGCGCGTCAGACTTATTGGGGGAAGGCCCGTGTGCAGCGCTCCTTGGGCTTACTCGGAGCTCAGGCAGATGCCACAGCGGAATTAGACAAGTGCGAAAACAAGACACTGAACTAACAAAGGTTTGCTCGTGGACCGAAGCTTAAAATCGGATTTTGCCGATAGAGACGACCTCGGACTTCAAACCTTTCTTACCTCGGGCAGCTGCGCAAGAATCCAAATTATTTTGAAGGTCAGCCTAGTTTCGACTGCGACTTTGATGTACTTGAGGTGCAGGTGTCAAAGCCGCAGCTAAAGTTGAGGCTCCTGTCATGCCAGCACACAGATGCGTGGGAGTTTTCGAGGGATGGTTTGGGCCTTACAGGTATCGAGCCGAGCCTTCAAGCCTCGACTGGCGCATTGCAATCAAGTCATCACTCCCAGCAGCCTGGCCCCCCGAGAAGGAAACGAAAGGAACGAATCGAACGAGCACCGATACTGCAGCAATTTAATTTAAATCGATTGGCAGCCTTGCCCAAGAAGCCTTGGCACAAGCTCAGAAATCTCAGGACGCTCATGTGTTCTGGAGTGGTCACTACAGCCTCTGGAAGTTGGGAGCCTTGACAGACGACAAGGCCGGACCCAGTCTCTACGCAGAAGAGCAAGCCTCCGCCTCCTGAAATACATAGGCTTCCCGCCATCTGCCTATTCATCCGCACAGCCATTTGTCATTGTCAAGCTCATGGAGCCGAAAATAAAAGCTTTGTCAGGAAGGCCAGGTATAGGTGACCTTCCTACAGGAAGCACACGAAAGTGCAGGCCGAGGCATGCACACACATGCTTAAATACGGGCAGAAGCACGAACGTGCTTGTTTGTGCAACCATACGCACTTCGGTCCACATGCAATTACCCATGAATTCGGAATTCATTCATGCTCATATTTCGTTCATGCTTACAGGAGGAACAGGGAGGAGCATGTTGTGTGCTGGGTTGTATGCCGGAATTGTGTTGCGCATCTCTGCCGATTAAACTGCATATGTACGGTATTGCACCCGGGCACGTACGTGTAGGCAGACGTTTCTGACCCTACATATTTCCGTCAATTTGTTTTGTGTCTGCGATCATTGTATTTTTAAGTGTTCGGCCGTATCTAGGTGCATGCATGTACCTATACAGCCTATACACATATGCGCATGCAGTTGAGGTCCGCACGTTTCTGCTTGCCTGCCTGCCTGCGTGCCTGCTGCCTGTTCGTCTATCGTTTTTCTTTGCTCGTTCGTTCGTTTGTTTGTTTGTGCGAATATGTGTTTCTTTCTTTCTTCGGGTGTAGTTTCCTGTGTTTGTTTGTTTGTTTGTTTGTTTGTTTGTGTGCTTGCTTGCGTATTTGTTTGTTTCTGTGTGGGTGTGTTGTGTTTGTCTCGTTGTTTGCACGAGTCACGAGTCTAGAACTTCTTCGCACGAAGATCAAGTCTTGCATCGCCTTCGATTGCAGGCCGGGATGGCTATCTGTCAAGGACAACACAAAGACGCGCCTCGTCGGGTCTTCTGAAAACCCGGGGATGCGGGCCATTGTTGCCTTGGGCGCTTTCGTTTGCTGGGCTTAACAGAAAGTCAAGGCTGCACTCGATTCTTATCCCTGGCTGGAGGATGCTAGCTGCTAGCTCAACCGGGGGTGCCACCGTGCTGCAAGCAACAAGCGTTGTAACAACACATCTCACCGAGACTGCACAACATGACGCCAGCCGTTGACCCTCTCTCGACCCAATCAGCCGATGTGAGACCTGAAGTTGTTCCTGAGAGGTGCAGAAGCTGACGGAGCACTGGAAGCTTTACGAGCCTCCTCAAAGTTGAATCACATGATCGCCCAATGCGTCCATACAACCACATCGAGACACTGTGTGAATACCACGCCCTCTGATTATTTCCTAGATGCGAACCGCATGTCACGTTGCCTGGACCCGCAGTCGCTGGCACGCGCGGTGCCTGTAGATCACTGTTCGGCTTTCTGCCGTGCTGAGCTTTCTGTGGCTGTACATGTGTCAACGGGGGCCCGATGGTAGACCAGTTTGTGGACAGCTTTCGGGAAACATCAGCAAACCTATCAGGCCAGCTTGGGTCAGGTTGGCCATCTCGAGCGGGATACAGAAAGCTGTGCTTGGCTGAAGATGTTGTGTCACCTCGACTCCTGCAAATTATGCAGACGACAGCGTAGAAAACAGGATGCGCTTGTTGCAAGAATTTTGAGGTTGCATGTTCCGCGGCCTTTTTGGTTATTATAGGGGTAAGACACCGAGCCACTACTCTTAATACTCGAAGGTCCGCAGCCTCAAGAAATGCATTACTTGTTCATTACAGTACTTATTGGTTCTTCAGTCTTGGGTCCGTGTAGAACCCAAACATTTGGCGCTTGGGGTTGTCAACCTCTCAGTCGAAATCAAACTAACCAAGCCAGGAAGTGGCCGCCAAGCCGCCCAGCTATCGTCTGTCGTGGTTCCAGTCCACTCGGTCTTGCCGGTTTCGGTCAGTCAAGCTGCAGGACAGAGCATGATTCGGGCTAGAGCCCGGCAGATTGTGACATCTTAGCTGTTGCTGACAATTGGAATCGTAGGCGAACCAATAGCAAATGCTTCTGGCGCACAGGCACGCACGAGGCTCGCGCTTTCGGAGGTCGTCAATGATCTGGACTTTATGGTGGGAGGACCCAGATTCGGCAGCACATCCGTGTGAAACGGATTTCTTGACGTCGTTGAGACTGAAGCTGTTGAATGCTGAGTACTTGCGTCCTGAGCTGTCTGTGCCCGAGGTGCCTGCGACATGCCCAGGGCAAGGCAGAGATTATGCTGCTGTGTCCGAGCATGAGCGGATTTTATTTCCAGCTACTTCTCAGGGTTCCTTGCAGACACTTGCAGCAGAATGCTTAGATTGCATAGGCCTGGTCGCCACAAGTCGGGTAGGTTTCCAGTTGCAACATGTCCTGAACCGCACAATTGGAATTTTTCAACATCTTGCAAGCTTGTTTTTCACTAGCTGGGATGCATCCGGGACATATGCTAGAGTTTGGCCTGCACCTTCTGGGTGAGTTGGCACATCACACCGACTCCTTGGATGTGTGATCTTATCTTCACGCTGGCATGCCAGTTTGCTTTCAGCAGCAGGCAGCGATGTGAATGTATGCTTAGCAGACCAGGTCCTGGAAATCATTCGCTTTCAATGACTCCTCCCAACATGCTCCAACAGTTTATATAGAGTGTGGCCCCCTGATAACCTTGTAAGTCGCCGATTCGGCTGGGAGTTGTTTCAGTGAGTCTTGCAAGACACTTGCCCTACATGGAGCTGCACTGAAAAATCTTGTGGTCGCCGCACTGTCACTTTGGAGTGGGGCCCGCAGTCGCTGCGTGGAGGGCTGCCCAACAATGGGTGCGAATTTCTGTATGTGGGCCTGGGCCTAGGCTATCAGAGTAAGCTGCATGCCTCAGAAAGCCGTTCCCCGGATTGTTTCGTGAGAGTACATGCAGTTCCTCATGTGCTGGGGCACGCCAGCAACACGAAGCCATGTCAGAAGTTGAGTTCGCGAAGTTTTGATGCCTTTTGTTTGGACGTGGGGCCTAAGCCTTGCAGCAGGCACGGAGGGTGCTAAGCTCAGCTTGTCTTCTTGCGTAACTCTTGTGCAGCGGCTTTGTGATGCTTCGTGCTCGGGATGATACAGGCACAGCAACGGCACAGCTAGGTGCATTCAACCGTTTCATGGCTCCGACAGAGCACATGTCGGCGATAGTAAGTATTGCTTCAGGCCGCAGAGCTTTGCCAAGCAAAGGGTTCCGTTGTGGTTGCCAGAGGGGCTTTGCACAGGTTTCCATAGACCGAATTTAGGTCTATTGGGTCTATGTGATGTGCTGTACTCGAGATACTACCTGACGGCAGAGACGGGGCGACAACATGCGACAATTCTTTCCGTGGCCGGGGTCACCCAAGTCCCCAGGACATGCATGAAGATCATGGGCTTCCTTCATACAAACATGCCTTCAGGATGCTCCGATTCTGTCCTTCGGGGCCACCGTCTCGAGTCTGCTCCTCTTGACCCACCCAGGCCCACATAGTCCAACCGCAGTTGCTGAGGTCCTGCTGCGCGCTTGAGAAAGGAGGCGGCGCTTCATGCCTCCCCCTCGGCGCCTCGAAAACTCGAAAGTTTGCGAAGGTTGACGCGTCGCATCGACTACTGAATGGGTCCTGGCACGTAAGTCGACTGGGCAGCTATATTTAAATAGTTGCCCAGATCATCCCAGATCCAACTTCTTCAAGCATTGACTTGGCACAAGAAGACGCCCCCGTGCCCGAAGCCTCGCCGAGACACTCCCACACCCACATGCCTTCATGCTAAGCAGCAGCAAGAATCACGCAGACACATGTGATTGTGAATATATTAATATATGTATTTATGTCTGCCTGTCTGTCTGTCTGTCTGTCTGTACGTACGTATGTCTGTCTGTCTGTCTGCATGCATGCATGCATGTATGTATGTATGTATGTATGTATATGTACACACAACCAAAAGCACATGTATACGCAACACATGTGCTTATCCTTGTTCGTTTCACTGTATATGCACTGAAATCGCGCAGAACAAAGATAACCCTCATGTGAATGGCAATGAGGTCGGCAAGGGCCCGCTGGGCGAATGTGTGCCTTGCCAAGTGCTTGTATTGAATTGACTTACGCGAGAGGTCTTCAGCTCTGCGTTTCGGTTTTGTACTCGCAGAGCTCAGCCTAGGACCAGGGCGAGTTGCGTCGTCATGCAAGACATTTATGTTCCTCAGAACTTTAGTGGCAGACTAGGAATGGTGAACACGACGACCTTTGTTAGAAGTCTTGTCGTCGCCACTGATGCTCAAACCTGGAGGAGTTCTGGTCTTTCTGGATCTGTTCAGATAGCGTCCTTGTACCTGCAGCAGGGTCCGCTGTGCCACTGGAAAACTCAATAGTCCCACCCATCAGGCACCGTGAGTCTTAAGCGGCTGGTTGTCAACAAGTACGCCGCACGGCCAGAAGCAGTCAAGCCTCAAAGTGCGAGGTATGGAGCTCGGAGGCCGCGCGAGACCAGGCAGCGAATGCTGTTCGGAGAGATTTGGTTAGTGGTCAAACTTCTACAGGTGTCCATTGCGCCAGAAGGTTTCTCAGTTGCCAGTTGGCTGTGAGATTAATAAACAGAGCCTTGGCTCCTCATGTAGCAGTGAGAAGGCGTAGTCCGCGCGGTTCTGTAGTGACGATTTTGCATGGGCTTGGAGTCTTGCAACGAGGTCACCGAAGCGCACCATGGCGACTAACCAGCTAAATATGCAGTACACGGATCACACACCGGCTCTTCACTGCCTGTGCTTTCAGTACACGCTCATGTCCAGTGTTTTTTTCTGAGTTGAGGCAAGGAATCCTTCAAATTTTGGGCACAGCGCCTTCAGATGCCTTAGCATCACAGATGTCTCCAGTTGACAGGCACGGGAGGAGGCTCAGCAGATTCTCAGGCAGTCGCGATCTCAAGGGGTCGAGCGCCTGTAGCCGGCTGCACGTTGTGTCTCAGTCGGTTGGGATTTTGGAGCGCCAAAGCGGTAGTGAGACACTTTCCCACCACAGCTCAGCATGTCCAAGAGTGTGCATTAGATAATGCTCCTCTGCACCACTAAATATATTGTGGCATTGATAGCAGTGCCAGCCGCAGTCGCTGCAGGCAGAAAGGCACACCAAAAACAGAAGGGCACGGAACAAGCATGTCATTTTTGTTGCCCCATTGACTTATGCCTGCTCCAGAGGATGTGCAGCAGTCTCTCAGGGTCGTAGGTTCCTACGAGGGGCCCGAGAATTGCATTACCCCGCCCATATCTAGTTATATATGTGAGCAATAGTCAATAGTCACAAGTCCCGCGCAGACTCGAATGGTGCACTTCGATCCATAAAGAGTGCCAGTCGGTAGCGTACACGTGAGAGAGGGATATGATCACTTGCAAGTTCGAGTGTTGTTTCCCTGGCCGGATCGGCTCGAACAGTTTCCCATCAATCACCCCAGAAGGGGAGTTCGAGCCTTGGAATGCAATCAGCCCATGGCGACTGCGGTGTCCAACCCTATATCAAAGGTAATGCTGTCTGTGGGCTTAGGGCACACATGATGTCACACATGTACAAACTCGCTGCTTTCCGCGAGAAGCGAACGTAACACCAGGGATGGCTCGTGACAGAACCTGCCTGGCCAGAGTATCTGCGTTCAGAGTAGGCCAAAGGCATGACGACAAGTGCTGGTTCAACAAATAGGTCCGAATATTGTGATGCCTTTCGGAGCAATAATCCTGGCTTAGGCTCCCGATTTCTTCTGCCAAGCTCCTGCGCTGCAGGTGCGGAAAGTCTAAGTCCAGGCGCCTCCTCACCCAAATTTCGGGTGATTCCATGTTCCTTGGCAGCTTCGCACAAGATTTCCCGGTGGTTGTCGGCTCGTTGAGGCAGGGCCTGTGTTACGTGGTATGTTGATTGCTGATAAATCCAATCTGATGGCTGACATAACTACGAGCCTGTTGGGGACCGTGGAATGTCGTGTTTGTAGCACGAGGGTCATTGACCACACTTTGCATATCGGATTGCTGTACCTCGGTTTCCGTCTCCAGCGCATGACTTAACTTGTTCCGCAGACAAAAGCCATCAAGAGCCAACTCTCGCAGCACACCTTCTACTCGTAGTATTTTTTTGGTGCGGGTAAATGCAAAAGCCCTGCCATCTTCGGGGCATGATTCCAGATGAAGGTCTTGTGGTCCAGTCCATTGTTCTACGTTCGACACTGGGAGTTCAAGTTTCCAGGCGAAGCACTGCAAGAACAGCCAACGACGAACTCCGGACCCCCGGTCCCTCTCTGTGGATCCTTCTGTCCTTCCCTCTCCCTCATAGCTGAGGTTGTTTTGCCGGGGCCACGTGCTTCTGCTAGCACTGCCTTTCACATGGGCGGCTATCACAGAGCACAGGAGACAGCAGGCAGGTCTCCTCAAACATGGATTTTCGACAAGTTTTCAGAGAGCTTGGAAATGGCCGTGCAGGATGATGTTGATCAGGCTGACGATGAGGCCAGGCAAGAATTACTCGGTTGGCATTCGAGTTCTGGGCATGACCTGATCCTGTTGAAAGCATGGTGTGGATTGAACGATGGGAATGCTCACGTCGCTCTCATGGTTGTATGCTCGATGATCGCACTGTTCTTCGTCTGGCTTCTACAGCACAGCAATCGTAGGCGCATGCTGCGATCCTCAGACCGATGCTTACACAGCTCCCTCCGGGCCAGGACGAGGTCAGTCAAGGCGGCAACGAGGTAGAGTCTACAGCGGAATTCCTCTCTGGCGGACCTGACGTCCGCGTCCTCTTCAGCATTCAGACGGCAGCGCATCTCGTCTCCGGTTTCAGGCTCCAAACACGAACCACAAGTAGCGCGGTGATGCCTTTACCCTTATGCTGCATTCTCTCCCAGACTCACCCGTCGTCAAACATGACTTGTAGCCCTGGCCAATTGCTCGTCGCGTTGTCACCCCTCCAGATCTGATAGGTTCGTAGGTGATGGAGCCCTTTCTGCCCTTTGATCGACAGGCTGCTCTTAATTGACCCCCCACACGTTCTCGGAACCTGAAAAAATTGACAGGCGACTGCCATCATTTCGCCTCAAAGTCTGCACTCGAATTGTCGTAATCCGCAGCCCGTGGTGCTACCAAAGTCTTGTGTTCCCACAGCCTTGCACCGGCTGCATTTCGCTGTTGTTCTGCGAGCTGGCAGATTGCAAGGCGCTGCGCATCGCCGTGCTTATAAGCCGATAAGCCAAGTGACACGAAGTGACCAGACAGGCTGTTTGCCCAGGCACAACGTCGCGGCGATCCGCGCTGCTGCGGAGACCTGGGCCTCCGCTGTGCCTCCCGGGCAGCTACAGGCTTCTCCAGCCTCCTGTTCACCTACAGCTTATTGGACCTACCTTAGGTTTCTGTTCGGCTCAAATTGCTTTTGCTTCCACAGGCACGTAACGCCACGACCATCCTAGATCTACGTAACTAGGTGTATACTTGGTCAGGCACAGGATTTTACTTTCAGTGGGATCTCACAGGGAGGTCCTGGATCCTTCACACTTGACTTAGCCTTGCCCTCTCCAGCAAGGCGGCAGATATGCACCGGATCGTAGGGCATGCCTGTGTTAAGAGTGAGCACACGGTCGCTGGGCCGGGCTTGTTTTCTTCCTGACGCATGCAGGTGATCGGCATGAGCCAGCCGAAGCATTGGGAGATGCAGGGCATGTGCCGCGTCGGGCAGTGGACATCGCTGAGAGCTAAAGCTTCGGCACGTTTGGACTGTAAGAGCTGAGAGTGCCAGTTTTCAGCTCCAAGCTTGAATGCACTGTGCGTCAGTTCCAGGCTTTGGGACAAGTCCGACTGTCCCGATACGCATTCAGGGGGTGCGTGCAAGGCCCGGCATCTCAGCCACCTTCCTCGACTTCAGGGTTTTGGAGGAATTTCTTGATGTGGGCTGAATGTGGATGTGATGCATGGCATGGTGGCATTTATAGCTTTGCAGGCTTTAGGGTGGCCAGCAAAGGCAGGTGTAGGTACGGCAACCCCGTGGCTTGTATCAGACTTGAGACTCTTTCATCCCTCGCAAGGCTACAGTCACAGTCGCAGGTAGTGGGAGTGCGCCAGTCGGATTGATCTCCTGCACACGAGCACCCAAGCGCAGGATTTCACAGCATTGTCGAATGCATGGCAAAGTGGTTTCGACTGGGCGGCTTGTCTTCTTAGAAGATTCTTCATCGACATGCCCATGTTGAATCGAGAATTAGGCGGGTGCATCTACATGCGTCGTGTACATATATGTGGTGTGCTCCGAAGGCACGCATACACTTCTTCCATACACTCGAGGCACGCACTTCACCAGGTAAGCATGCCCCCAATTCCACACTGTTGAAATTTCGTTATCAGCTGTCTGGAAGTACCGGAGTAGGCGACAATGCTAAGTCTCGTTCTTCGAGCAAGCGTGGAGTTGTTACACGCATTGGGCAATCAATTTTTTTCGTCCTCCTGCATGGACTTTCTGTCTATACATAAACATTTGTACATATATGCACACGACATCTAACGGTGTCGCAGCTCATGTGTGACCTGCCTAGTGGAGTCGTCGTGGATGTGCAATGCGGGAGCCAAAACTGTGTTGTTGCTTCTCTCGCTGTGACTGCCCTCTCCACACCCGCGCTTTGCTTCTGTGTGTGCTATTTGTTAGTTTATGCGCCTGGTAATTTAGATCTATACAGTACCTGTCCACATACAGCGCACACACACACACAGGGCCACATACCCACACCCTCACATGCAGGTATGTGCGTATGTATGTAATGTATGTATGTATGTATGTATGTATGTATGTATGTATGCACGCACGTGTGTAGGTAGGTAAGTAGGTAGGTAGGCAGGTAGGTAGGTAGGTAGGTATGTAAGTAGGTACGTAGGTAGGTATGTAGATATGTAGGTATGTAGGTATGTAGATGTAGGTATGTAGGTATGTGTGTGTGTGTTTGCAAATGTATATGTATACACGAAGCCGAACCATATCGCATGTCCAAAAAAAGCATAGGCACAAGGCTATGTGTCCGCATAATGTACGGAAAATCTTGCACGATGCATTCCCATGCAGCCTTCTTCTGCCTGCACGTGCCCGAGTCCACACATACTTCGTCGATATGCATACATTCGCACCCCACTGCGAATAACCGTCAGCGTCTGCGCACGGAGGCGTGCAAGCTGACATTTAATTGCCAATGCACTGTGCAGAATTGGCAGTATGTGATATGTCCACATCTGTGGGGATTGGGGGCTCGGGGAGACGGGGGATTGCTTGGTGTTAAGTACACACAGAGCGAAACGTGGACGGATGCACGTGATGCATTTTTCATGAAGTACCAGCTGACACAGCGGAGCCCGATTTGGTTGCGAAAGGCGTTGTCAGGCAGGTGCTGTTGTTCTGCTTGCGGCCAGGTGGTGCTTCTGGGTTCGGATGCTTGGCGGTGAATGAAAGTCTTGAGTTGCAGGGAACCTGGCATCCTTGACGGCGGGGAAGGTGATACTGAAGACCAGAGTGGAAATCAGGAAGTCCAAAAGCGGTGTGACAGAATGATATAGAGGGGTTCTTGAGAGCGGATCTTTCCAACGAGTCTGCGCATCTCGATGTTCGATGATGTCAGGACAACTATGCCATGGCCAAGAACATTAAGGCGATGGAGGGTGTGCTTAGCTGCCAAGCCACGATCGGTCTTCGCATCTTGGGGCTGTGGGTCAAACTGGCCGCAGGTTTTCGTCCAATTGAAAAGCGGCATCAACTTCATACGAGACTAGCCAGTTCTCATGAATAAGTTCCGTGCCACACGGCATGGGACATGTCCACAAGCAAGCAGCGACACGACATGTCAAAGGCGGCGCTAGCTTCCAGGAGCCCTTCCACTGCAGAGGTGGGCTCTTAAATGCTGTCAAACCACTTGTTAGGTTCAAGTGTTACGAGTTCGAGCAGTGGGCTTCGGTGGGGGAGGGTACTTCGTTTTCACGCCGACCGCTGTCTATGAACCTCGCCTGGATCGTCCGAGTTGTGAGAGTCTAATCTGCAGAAACTTCACGTGGTGTTTGCCCTCAGCTGCAGGTCCTTGGTATTCGTGGTTGTGGGAAGTGCAAGGCTGGTGGCCTTTGTGGAGGCCCAACAACTGAGATGCCGTCAAGGACAAGTCTTGTCGAAAGCATAGGAACGACAGCACATCTACTTGTAGCATAATCTAACTCAAACAGAATTCAATGGCGTGAGCTACGAAGACCGGCACGCACCACTGCGTTGCAGCAGAGTGTACATACTGGCAAAGCGTAGATGTCACGTCATGAGTTCCTTTGGGCTGATAACAGTAGACTCAGTAGACGTTGCGAGGCCTCAGGATGTCAAACAGGGCCATGCCGGATCGCAGAACATATTGCCTGTATGTATCAACACTACGTTTTAAAACCCTCACTCTATAAGCTTGCATACCACCATCGCCATCACATCGTAGTGCCAGGTCTGTTGGTGACTGATAGTACCTGATTGTCGGTTGATTGTCGGAAGTTGTTAATTTCCGCAAGATTACATGCTGTACATTGCAGCTACATCGCTAGATTTAAAACGGCATTTCACATCGCAGTATTCTCTGCTTATTCCATACTAGTCATTATACAGTATCTCGTAGATCTACTTGCCATGAGCGGATGGATGTTCGATACCGATGGGCAAACCTTCGGATTGTGGGTTTTGCTCTTGCGAAGCCGCTCGCCATCCTCAGGTGGAGGTCAGATCTTTAGCCGTGGTGCATTGGAAAAGCATCCTGACGGCGTGATGGTTGGTGGTGTTACCCCCAACTACTGCATAGCGGAAATTGAGTAAGTTGGAGAATTCAAAGGTTCGATGTCACTAGAGTCACTAGCGGCACTTTCGTGCGGAGCTGGGAGTTGGGGAGTCAGCCCCTGTACAACAAGAAAAGGAAGTCAAGTGGACAGCTTCTCTTATTGTGACAGAGAATTCTCTAGTCACGCGAGATATTTTTCAATCCAACACGCTGCGGAATGTCGGCAGCACAGGGGCGATGCTCAAGGGGTCCAAGGACGGAAGAACCTTGGTCGCTTTGCATAGCCTAAACCGAGGATGGTTGGACAGGGGAAAGAGTCCTACATGAGGGAATCCATGAAGGAGGCCGGACCATGCATCTAGTGAGGGCTTCCGATTGGCCTTCTAGGAATGGGCATGGGCTTCGTGGTTTCTGGTTCGGGATGAAGAGAATAGTTCTATGTCTATATATGTATATATATATATATATACATATGTATATATATATATACATACATACATACATACATACATACATACCTAGATATACACATATGTATATACACACACGCATGTTGCTATGCATTTGTGTATGTATTTGCTTCGATGATTTCTTGATGTATTTTCCTTCATAGTAGTCCTTCTTCACATTTTAGAGTTCTGTTCGCATTGGTCCCATTTACGAGTTTAACATTCTTGGCAAAAAGTCATGAGGCATAGAGGCATAGAGCCTATGGTGCCAAAATGTGCTGGGTGACTTTCTGACGTTTCCTCTTGGCTTTGGGATTTTCTCATGAGCCTGTCGGGGTACCAGTGCCAATTTTCTCCGCCGCGCAATTTGTTTGCCTGACTGCCTTCCAAACCCTTGCAGGCAAACGCCTGTGGCATGTGGGGTGACGTGTCAAACTGCCGGGTTGCGGCGGCACACCATGTTCCCGTCCACGTGCCCGGGCTGCCTGGTATGTGCAGACGGAAGAAGATGAATTAGCGGGATGGGCAGAACATGGGAATGATCGGGAGTACGCAAGCGCAGCGGTGAGAGTTGAGGGCTGTGGAAGGTGATTTCAAGGGCTAGCTGCAGTAGATCAAACAGAGAAGCAGGCGGCTGGAGGTGGCTGGAAGGTAGGTGACTGGAATGGCAGGGCAGTGAGATTGCTGTTATGGGTTTGGGTGTCGGGGTTTGGGTTTGGTGTTCAAGGCATTTAGGCGGTTTCAGGGTTGAACCTTCAGGGTCTGGGCGGCTAAAGGGGTTTATGTTTCAGGGGGTTAAGGGTTAGGGTTTGATTCAAACTTTAGTGGGTGTGTAGGGTTAATGTCATGTTGTTAATAGGCTTTTGGTATTTATTGTCGGGTGTTGAAGAATTTTTGGGGGTTTGGAGGGCTGTTTCAAGTTTACGAGGTCTTGGGGGGGATTTGGAGAGTGTTTCGGATTCGGGGTTTGGTGTTTAAATTGAAGGGGTTTCGGTGGCAGGCCCCTCGCCAGGGATCAACCCGAAGCCAAACCCCAAACCCCAAAAAATGAAGACCTACACATTGCCCACGGTTCCGGTTCGACTGCCGGTTTCAGTGCGGTTCATTGACGTTCGGTGCAGTGATTCCAGCGGTTGGGTTCGGGAGCGGTTCGGTTCAGTGTTTCCAGTTTGGTTCCGCGACCATGTATTATGAGTCCGCGCGATGGAACCGAACGTGTAGAGAATCAGCCATGTGTGAGCCGGGGAATGTGTTGTAGTGTGTCAGTTACATGAACTAAGGATGTCGGCATGTGTCTACCATGTCATATTCTTCTTTTGATTCTCTGTCCGAGCTAGAAAGGTGTGAACCGAACCCATGGCATGAGATTGGCTGAGCCGAATTCTTTCCGAGGCAGATTGATGAGATCCGTGCGCTCCATGCCATGGTCGCTTCCAACCACGAGTCCTTCTTCGAGAGCGGGTCTATACAGAGTCTACAGGCTCTTCGGGTAAGGCTGTCGAATTGCCAAGCCATGAGAGAGGTGGTAGGTAGGTTGTCCGAACCGGAGGATTCAAGAGATCCCTTCATTTGCTCCTCTCACTCCTGTAGTCGCTAGCCATCGTGGTGCCCAAACTCGTGCTGAACCTCCGTTCGTTTGGGCTTCACGTAGGCCAACAGCCCTGGTTGTCTTGCGCTTCAATGATGGATGTTTGATGCACACCCAAACTGCCGGGAAATCCATGTCCTCGCAAGTCCAAATCTCAGTTCGGGCTCCAACCTCAGGCATACAAACCTACAAAGCCCACCAGGCACAGGGCTTGTCGAGATGGTATGTCCGCCGGGACCGATACGTGGCCGTTCCCCGGCCATCAAACAGTCGTGGTTGACATTGAGGATCCGCGATTTGGAGTCAAGGATCTAAGTAGACAAATCGCTGCGGTGCCACTTTCACCACCAAGGAAGAGCAGGCGCGAAGACAGCGCGAGCTCGAAATGCGGAGGCATGTTTGGAGTGGAGGGACTACTAATTAGTCTAGTCGGTACTGATCCCAAAGGGGGCCCAACGGATTGTTTGCCAGACAAACCAAAGGGCCAGCTCTTGTGTTCGGTGTTGTGTTCGCGTCGGGTCGTCATGTTGCTAACCACTTGGTGGGATTCGGAAGCATTGAGTCACGCCGAACGAACACATCTCTAGCCAGACGCTTCTGGGAGTGAACACACGCTGTAATAAGTCCAAGCAGCCCAAGCATCTCCAGCTCGGTATCTGCAACGGGTCCGGGTCCACCCCGATAAACCGAACTCCACAAGGCTTGTCGGAGCTGCCTGCAGGACACATTCCCCTGAAGGGCCACCAAAGAGCATGACCGTTCGGCGAGAAAGCTTCTGAGGGCCATGAGTCTTTACCGGATCTGTGTCGTTAGTCCGGACAGCGGTGGAGAAAAGAGCGCCTGGAAGCAGATGCTCTGCCTGGGAGTCTGGGAGCTTTCATAAGAAATGGGGGTGCGACGTCATGGAAGCAACCCGAAGGTTCGAGCCTCAGCGTGGTAATGTGCACTAGAAGATGCGCCCCACCATAGTAGAAAGACCTCTCAAGCTGCCAATTGGATCAACGCCACGAGGAACAAAGAGCATCAGCTCTGTCCCCAAGTCCAGCTGTAAAGCCTTCTGTGCGAACCTGTTTAAATTTGCTGACACACATCTTTGGACGAAGTCGGAATTCGCCTGGATGGCTTCTCGTGTCTGTTGTGCACAGCATGACCCAAGGTTCGATGAGTCCCAGGCGCCGTTGAAGGACCTGATCTCCTTTTTGCACGTCTCTTCCACTACGTTTTCGTACATCATACATCCATCTTTAAGAAAAACATCTTCGACTTCCGATCGTTACGGTGGATAGGTTCAAGCTTCAAGCTCTCTGCTGTGCGTACTGGCAACGGGATTAGTAGGTAGATTGCCGACCCAAAATCACGGGGTGAAGTTGCACCCTTTGTCAACACTGGCATGCGCTTGGCCCATAGAACACCTGCAAGTAGACGGCAAAAGAGCCGCCGACCTGTGTCCTGGCCTTTGTCCGGGTGTGAAGGAGGATGCAGACCATGTCCTCAGCCGGGTGGGGGCCCTGGCTGCGTGCATGCAGTCTGTTCTCTGGTTTGCGAGCATTCAGCACTAGGGTGCCTTTTGTTTGCCCGGACTACTGGATGTCAGAATGCTCAGTTTAATTGAATTGGGACCGACACGGCTTTGTTCCGGCTTGTTCTTCAGCAGGCATTGGTAGCATCTGTTTGCTCGCATAACTATGCACTGAGCTAGACGCACTGGCACTGGAGCTTAGGCACGAGATGTCAAACACGGTATGGCCAACAGAAGGTTCGCCCTTGCCAAGAGCGGTTGCCCAGGAACAAGTACAAGAACAGGAGCAAGAGCATGAAGAAGAAGTGGAGGAGGAGATTCTGTAGTCTGCAACGTAACGGATCCAATGCACCCGAGTCATGATTAAGCCGTCGACCTAGCCACCCGGTTTGCTTCTGAGGTTTCAACTGCCGAGTCCACATGCACACCTATCTGACTTGCACTCGCTCTCCCGGCCTTGCAATTGTCAGGACCACGAGCAAGAGGCCAGTGGGAGGGGGGGCTCCGGACAGACAGAACAACATCTGCAGACTGTATCAGCCGCGGGGCCTCGGCAGCTGTATGTATGTATGTATGTATGTATGTATGTATGTATGTAGTCAACGTCAACCTGCACCGTACCACAAGGGTTGGTAGTTAAGACGCGCGCTGGCAAAATGAAAGCGCAGTGGCCCTCAATGTGTAACACAGATCAGGTCTTCACCGGCAGCAAAACAAGGAAAAGTCCCAAGGCTTCAGTTCCCTCAAACAGCGGCCTGAGGTGCCCGGCAAAACGAGCGCATGGGATGGGCAGTCCCATACACCCTGGCTCAAACTCAGTGGTCTGGCCCAGCCTTGGGGCTGGCGCCAGACGGCCGCGCCCGTGGTCTTCGTCTGCCTCGGCAGCTGATGGATTGCCAATGGAAGTCTTTGTCTTGTGGAGTTGCTCAACACCAGATCGTGTAGTTCCACCCCGGCTCCAACACAACAAAGAGGCTTTTGGTGCCTTCGCTTCGGCTGCTGATATCCGAAGAAGCCGTTGGTGCTGTGTGTAGTTATACTGTTATACTGATACCTCAGACCTAAGCCGAACACTGACGGCTGAATCTGGCCTGGCACATCCGAGTATCAGTCCAAACTCCGAAGACCTGAAGGAACACGGTGGCTGCTTGGCCAGTTTTGACCGTTTCAAGGCTAGCCGCACAGAGAAGTTACGATCCTGAATCACCCACTCCGAATTACTTTCGCCTGGAGTTTCAAAACTCTGGGGCCCTGGCCCTCAGCACCCTGAGCGCTGGTTCAGGCGGAGCAGGAGGAGGAGGTCGACCGGCTCCTGGAGGCGCCAGCTCCGCAGAAGTACGCCAAGGAGTCAGAGGAGGCCTCTTGCAGCTGCAGGATTTTTCGACTCTGGTTTCAGAGGGAGTGCGAGGAGCTGTTCATAGCCCATGAAGTTTTGGATTGCCTCACGTGGCCCATACTACCGCTGGCGAAGTAGATGAAAGAAGCTGTAAACCGGAGGCTTCATCGCCAAGCTCCCATTCGATGTCCAGGCCACACCTTGGCCACTGCAGGGGCTCGCTGCGAAGTGCCGGCCTCAGCATAATGCGGTGAGCACGGCATCGTTGCAGAGGCCTCTTCGCAACTGACTAAAAGACTACTGTATCCATGGCAAATCTGTGGACATCCTTTCCCAAGAAGCCGCTCATTCTCGCATTCGCTTGGCCTAACCCCTGCCACAAGTTGGACCTGGTCCAACGTCCAGTGGAAGGAGGGATCGAGAGGGAGACGATGCAAGCAACAGTATGTTTCAGCAAATAAGCAACATCTATTTCGGATTAGCTTCGGCTGCAAAGGTCAAGCGATGCCCTCCCTTTCTACCCACTAGCGGACTTCGCGGTCAACAAAGGGCAGCCAGCTCAGATTTCGGGAGCGGACGGGCGTCGATTGAACAATCTTAGCATCCCGTGTGCCACCCGCAGAGCTCTCTGCATGTAGTTGTGGATGGACGGATGCCGGATGTGTTTAGCAATTCGTAAGTGTGTGCCTGAATGAGCCTGAATGTTTGGCTGCAGCAGACCATCCAGTTAAACCAGCAAGGTTCCAATCTTGGAATTCAACTCTGAAGTTGAGCAGCAAACTCTAAAAGCATGAGGATGAGGGTTGTAATCCTGCGGCCACAAAGACGACGTTCCCAGGGTCCATGATTTTGTGTGTGGAGTTCGGGGTTTCGGGCTTGATGAAATGCAGTCTTGAAGTGGTGCGGATGGCAGGTAGGGCGAGTTCATCGGTCTGATGCATATGATTCAGTCGTGAGTTTCCGGCATGCTTCCTGAACATGTGCAGAACAACCGGAAGCATTCAATTTGGGGGCATCCTGAAAATTGCAATGAATGCCGATGCATGCCAGCGTCATAGTCCGCCGCCGCGAGGATCCTCAACGAGTCAAGCCCCGCCTTGGAGGGGCTTCCTGGCTTCGCCGCTTTTTGAGCAGTTCGCACACTTGTGTCCTTTGTGATTTGTAACTCCCACTCCCATTAGTCGCTGGGAACCACACGGGGGTAGAGTTGCGATGAGTTGCGTGGTTCGAATTTGGTTTAGATTTTGCAGGCGGGACTTTTGAGCGCAGCCAGGGTGGGCCAGCTGTTCTGAGAGTTCGATTTCATCTGCTGCTGCTGCTGCTGCTACTCCTACACTCCTATATACGTACTCCTTTGCCTACTCCTACTCCTCCTACTCCTACGTCCACGCCTACGCCTAGCCTACTGCTACTCCTACTACTCCTCCTCCTCCTCCTCCCTCCTCCTCCTCCTCCTCCTCCTCCTCCTCCTACTACTACTACTACTACTACTGATTACTACTACTACTCCTACTACTACTACTACTACTACCACTACCACTACCACTACCACTACTACTACTACTACTACTACTACTACTACTAATACTACTACTACTACTACTACTACCACCACTACTACTTTTCGGAGGTCGAAAACACCGTCCGTCCCCACCGACAAAGTTGCACTCGGCGGCAGGGGGGGGGTGGTAATACGGTACCTGGGTTTTGGACACATTGGCGTGGAAAAGTGGGCCTCGCTGCTGGTCAAAAACGGCTTTTTGAAAAGCCTTCTCAGTAACAGCGCGGAATCGGCAGTAACAGCGCCGGATCAGTATAGTAACGCTGCCACCTAGTGGCTCGAGCAGCTATGACGGATAGTGCAGCGGGCGGCATAGGTTTAGTAACTCCCCCGCTCCGTTTTTCAGTTAGTAGCTCCCCAGAGCCGGAACCTGCGGGGCTGCTGGGGTCTTTCTGACTCACTTACACAGCAACCAAGTCCCATGGCTTCTTCATTTGAGTGCCAGGTGGCTGTAGGTAACGGTATTTTGCCAGGAAGCCCCTGCGAAACCCAACGGCCTCATATCGGCGTCTTTCTGATGTTTCAAGCTGTTGCCTTCGAGGCCGAAGGTCCACACACCGAAGTCATCCGTGTTTGCCTGACCGACGACGAGGCCCGCAGCCTGCACGTTACGCAGGCTGGCTTGACTGGAAGCACATAGAAGCGCGGTTTTTGCAGAGATCTTGCGGTGGCCCGTGGTTGTCGTCTCTGGGATTTCAAGCCGGAAAGCAGTCATGAACTCACGTAGGGTAACTTGACTGGAAGCATAAAGGAAAGCGGTTTGTGCGGGGATTTTGCGGTGGCCACTGGTTGCCGGCCATAGAGGCTCAAGCCGTCAAGCAGTCATGAGTTCAAGCTGAAGAGACGAAGCAAAGTAGACCTTCAATGCAGTTATGTTAAGAAAGCAGCTCAACATGCTTCACTCGGCTCTTTGAGTTGTCATGGCCGAACCCGCGCCTGCCGAAGAGGATGCGGCCAAGCAGCCCAAGCATCTGCGGAAGACGTACAAGCCACATTGAAACGACTTGCGGTTCCAGGTCGATGTGCTTCCGAAAAAGCAGGCCGGCTTGCCGGATGACATTCGGGATCAAGCTTTCAAGAAGTGCTGCAGAACTTGGATGCAGCGAGAGGACACGGGCAGTTGGCTACTCCCTGGACTGTGCGTGGCAAGGACGGGAAGGAGTGGTGCTCGAGATGCATTTGAGCATTTGTATCGAACATGAGGAGTGCCGCCAGAGACGTCGGCGAGCCTTTGAGCTTCGTGGACAGATGACCCGCAGCGGCAGCGCCGACGTTGCGTCTGTTGCCGTGAAGCTGACCATTTTGAGCTGCGGCGACTGTGGCACCACACAGAGGAAGTTACGCGCAGACTCCGGTGCCGAGGACCCGGCCACCTTCACTGGACGCAAACGCGTCCGAGAGGCTGTCAAGGCCCTCGCCGCAGACGACGAGACCGTGACTCCTGTGCGCGTGGCTCGAAAGATAGCGGTCCAGGAGCTCCCGAGCATGAACCCTGATTCGCTGCGGTACTACACCCGCGAGTTTCGCCCGCCACAGGGGCAGGCCAGGAAGGCGACAGATCGCAAGCAGCAACCTTGCATCGCCGAAGTGCCCCGTTCTGAATGGGAGGCGCTTGTGTCCCAGCACTCGGACGGTACAGGGCTCCTCCAGATTGTGCACACGTTGCCCTCCGGCAGCTTCGTTGGCTTTCTGCCTCCCATGCTGCAAGAGCTGAAGTCGCTGCATCTGCAGGGTTTTGGGGGACAACACCATTTTTGGAGACAACACTACTTTGGGGAAAAACACCACTTTTGGGGACAACACTACTTTGGGGAAAAGACCACTGTGGGGGACAACAGCACTTTGCGGGACAACAGCACTTTGCGGGACAACCACACTTTGCGGGACAACACCACTGTGGGGGACAACACCACTTTTGGGGACAACACCACTGTGGGGGACAACACCACTTTGGGAACAACACTACTTTGGAGGACAACACCACAGCTGTTACTGCCCCTGCCTTCTGCGTCGTTACTGCCCCCTGCTTTTCGTGCAGTTATTGCGCGCTCTCGGCTTTTAAAAATGAGTTGTTTTTGGCGCCGGTCGGTTTGAGCTGTTTCTCGCGGCTTTAGCTTGTTGGCGAAATCTGTTTTTGCGTGGGTGCTTGCGCATGGAGTGATTCAACTTGGCCGTCGTCGTGCTGGCTTGCACGAAGCGCACAAATCTGAGAATGTGTGACCCGCCGTCCGAGTTTGCGCAAACGCAACACGCGCGGGATGCGCGAATGGATGCTCTGAGGGAACGGATGGAGTCTGAGTGGATGCTTCATGGTTGGCCCATGGATGCTTTGCGGGAACGGATGAGGTCTGAGTGGACGTTATAATGGTTGGCCCATGCATGCTTTGCGGGAACGAATGGGGTCTGAGTGGACGTCATCATGGTTGGCCTGTGGATGGCGGGAACGGATGTGGTCTGAGTGGACGTTGTCATGGTTTGCCCATGGATGCTTTGCGGGAACGGATGGAGTCTGAGTGGACGTCCATGGACGCTCTGCGGGAACGGGTGGAGTGTGAGTGGACGTAATCATGGGCCATGGACGGATGCTTTGCGGTGACGGAAAAAGTCTATTACGCCCCCACCCCCCTTCCCCTTCAAGTCCGAGTTTTTCGGCAAGGCCGGTGTTTTCAAGGCTTGACAGGGCGAAAAGCGCGGGATCCGTTACAC